>JAFVLL020003383.1:0-29601 GCA_021397915.2 Tor tambroides | reverse complement strand
CTTGATTAGCTAGTTCAGGTGTGTTTAATTGGGGTTGGAACTAAACTCTGCAGGACACTGGCCCTCCAGGACCGAGTTTGGGCACCCCTGCTCTATACAATGTATGTAGCATTTCTTATTTATTTGTTCTACTGTATTTTTTTTTTGTCCTATTGCTTGTAATTAGTTTATTATTCTTATTTAATCGAAGACTGTAAATAACTATGTCATGACGTATATTGTTACCGTGAAATAAAATGTGGTCGTATCGCCCACCCCTAGTGTAAAGTATTAGAGTAAATGTAATTAGTTGCTTTACTTAAGTATCTTTTTGGCAACTTAGCTTACTGAGTATCAAAGATCAACCTGAGTATCAAGATACTTTCTACTTGACTGCATTTTTAATATGTACTCTTAACTCTAATACATTTGTGATGAGTAATGAGTAACTCATAACATTTTGCATGGCACCTATCTTTTTCTGCAGCAGTTTATTTCTGCTACAATAAAAGAGATATCGCCACTTACAGGCCATTGAAGGTATTATATCTTGTGAGTTTTGCCCTTACTCACCCAATCCTGTCATTTGCAGATCTATCATATATGATATGAGGGCATGGCTGAGACCTTTTTGAAGGACTTTTGTTTGTAGACATTTAAGAGGCTGCTGTGTCAACCTTGTGTCCTGCTTTCACTTATCAATTATATATAAAGCAGTTACACAACATTTTAAGATTGTCGGTTTTCAACTATGCTTTGTTGATCTGTTGGGTCAGATTGCTTTTCTGTCTGACCACAAGCAAACCATTCCAGAGTTTGTTTCCAATCAGGCTGAGACCACATTGTTCAGATGATTTTGGACTGATTGTTTTGGTGTAAATCCAAATGCAATTGCCTTTTTTATGGATTTATGCCTAAACTGCATAAACTAAGAGAGGAAACATGGCAGGTTCTGAAATAAATGCTCTAAGTGAGCCAGGTGCGATAAAGCCCATAGTTAGTATGTTTTTACTCCCAGACACAACATTACAGAAATAGAAACCATTACAGAATTAAAATTCCTTGTTGCCTGCTGAATTTACCTTTTTTATTACAAAAGTTTCCAAAGTGAACTTAATTGAGATTAACTGAAGTGAAGATGTAACTTAAATTGAGTTTGCGTCTGCTGTTTTTCATAGAGCTGACCCCGGAGGAGAAGGCCCAGCGGGTGGCTAAAGCGATTCGTAAGCAGACTGCAGAGGTGGGCGAGCGCTGGGAGAGGCTGATGGGACATGCGGGCACCTGGCAAGAGCAGGTGGACAGAGGGCTGGATAAACTCCAGGATCTCCAGAGCTCCATGGACCAACTGGACCTGCGTCTAGCCCAGGCCGAGGAGCTCAAAGCTGGATGGCAACCAGTGGGAGACCTTCTCATAGATTCCCTACAGGATCACATCGATAAAACAACGGTACGCTTATAAGTGATCTCATTCACAACTGCTGCCGGTTCAGTCAGTTCATCTAAAAATGATAATTCTGTCATCATTCACCCATGATTTCATTCCAAACCTGTATGACTGACTTTCTTCTGTGGAGCATAAAATAAGGTGTTCATCATGATGCTTTTCACTACTAGGAAATGAGGTTGTGAAGCTCCAAAAATGACAAAAAGTACCATAAAAACAACAAAAATGTTCCTTTTGGAGTATGACAGGCCCTGGTCATTTTTACTTCCATTGTATGAACAAGAGCTATGTGAACATTTAATCTAACATCTCGATCTTAAGGTATTCCATGGAAGAAGGGTAAATAGTGACCGAATTTCCATTTTTGTGTGAACTATTCCTTTAAGGATTATTCTAGTTAATCATTTTCCTGCCTGAAGCTATTTTTATAGTTTTATCCCACGATGATGCTATTACACCTCTCACACATGGTATGAGTCATTGCCAAACGCTCCGGCTGATGATTTATTTAAATTTGTGTTTGGGCGATATGCAGAGATAAAGATGGTAATGTGATTTATTTCTCTCTGCATGTGTGTTTCAGGCGTTCCGTGATGAGATCGCGCCTCTGAAACAGGATGTCCGGGCTGTGAATGATCTGGCTGGTCAGCTGACCCCACTGGATGTCCAGCTGTCCTCCACCACCAACCGCCAGTTAGACAACCTCAACATGCGCTGGAAACTACTGCAGGTCCTTTGCCTACTATTTTGCATTTTTCTTTTCCTATTACTTTTTTATTTCCGTGCTTTTCCTTACCCTTTTGCATTCCTCTTGCTTCCTCTTCCTGTTCTATTCATGTAGGTGCTCTGCATACTCCTCTCCTTTCCTGTTTTCTATCTTTTTTTCCCCATTTTTTTTGCTTTCCTTTATTTATTCATTTTCATTTTTATTTCCCTTTCCTTCCTCTCCTTTCCTGTTCCTTTCACGCAGGTCATACTCCTCTCCTTTTCATTTTCCTTTCTGTTTTCTCTTCATTTCTCTTTCCTGATCCTTCCTCTTCCTGTTCATTTCATAAATACTTTTTCCTTTCCTTTCCTTTCCTATTATTTTACCTTTTCCACCTTCATCCTTTTCTTGTTCATTTCATACATGCTTTCATCCCTTTCCTTTCCTTTTTTCCTTTCCTTTCCTTTCCTTTCCTTTCCTTTCCTATTATTATAGCTTTTCCACCTTCTTCCTTTTCTTGTTCATTTCATACATGCTTTCATCCCTTTCCTTTCCTTTCCTTTCCTATCCTTTCCTTTCCTTTCCTTTCCTTTCCTTTCCTTTCTTACCTATTTCTTTAATTTCTTTCTTTTCATTTCCTTCTCTTTTGGATTCTATTTTCTAATGAATGATTGTAATAAGTCCCCATAAATCTAATAAATCCAGTCTCTTCTCGTCATTAGTGCAGTCTGTGTGTGAGAGGGTGTACGTTGTTCTCAAAAGTGTTGCATGTGTTTATGTGTGAGCTTTTCTGTTTTCCTCAGAATCTGTTTAGCACACTCACTGACAGTGCAGAAAGACTAACTCTGAATGTGTCTGTTCATTACTGTCTTTCATACACTGAGATTTGTGCCCTGCTGTGACTGTGTGGATGCATTTTTTCAGCTTGTTTGTCATATTCCGTTTAGCGGCCAACCTAACTTTCTCTCTCTGTCTCCGTCTCTCTCCAGGCGGCTGTAGAGGACAGGTTGAAGCTCTTACAGGAAGCACACAGGGATTTTGGACCCTCCTCTCAACACTTCTTATCCAGTGAGTCACTAGCACATTAAAACAGTACAAAACACATGAATAAATTCACATCATGTCAGCTTTATTTCACTGGCCTTTAGTGCTGTCTAAAAAGTTAGTGGAACTTGCTGTGGCAAACTTTATTGTTACTACCCCTCCTGGAAAGACCAGTTTAGACCAGCATGAATTCTCAATGGTTTGTGCTAGATTAAAGCTGGTCTAGTTGGAGGACCAACACAGTTCATGAGCAGCTAGTGAAACTGGTTGACCAACGAAGGATATTATAGCTAATCCTGCACAATTTAACATAATTGACTTCATGTTTTAATCTTTCAACTTATTGATGAAAGGTCTGATGTTACTTTACTGCGAGATTTTCATCTTTAAGATATGAAAACCAGTGAAAAATGTCTTGCTTAAATTTCTTTCTTCTCTTTATTTGGGGAGAATAGTAGCAACTTGTTTCAGTGTCTACTTTAAATATTTAATGTTCATATAATATTCACGGATGTAATTGCTTTGGTAGAGTGGTAATAGAATCAGTGCTGTATTCACAGAGATTTGCCAATACATTCTTATTGAGGGGAGAAAAATAATATCAGTTTTAATTGGCACAAGTTTACACTCGCACACAAACAGTTACTGTCAGCCATGAAAAATTAAGCAGCCAGTGTCAGATACGGTGGAAAATCAGACTCCTCAGCACACACATATGCACTTTAACAGTGGCAAAGCTTTTGTGTTTAATAATTCAGAGGTTAATTGTCCACTATTTTCTGTTTCAATGGGCTGTCAAGAGCAGTCATTAACACACACACTCGTTTTATCAGTTTTAATGTTTCCTTTATTGGCAATGAAAATGTGCCAATTATAAGTTGTAACAATAACAGTACATAAAACAGTAATATCTCTCACCCCACACCTACTTTCAGAAATGTTGGTAGCAAAAGGGGTCAAGAGTGTTTTTTTTTTTTTTTTTTTTTTTTTTTTTTTAAAACCTTGTGTTACCTGCCTCCTTTCCCATCCATGCTTGTGCTGTAAGTTGCTCTACAGTTTGACGCTAAGATCCATACAGTTCAGTGTTTTGTGTAAGGCTGACATGAGACATGCGGAAAGCTCTTTACTTAAGACCGTCACTCAGAACTTTAGACTTCTTTTTTAGAGCCTTTGAAGTTGTAACATCCTGAATCCCATGGCGTTCGCTGTGAAAGCAGTGTTGCGTACAGTAAATTCTGCTGAGAGAGCAGTTCTGCGAAATATATCATCCAGTGTGAACCTTAGGAAGGAAACTTTAGTGTCTGGAGAAATTAAAAGAGCGAGAGTCCGCTGATATGAGAGAGATGTTCTTAATTAATGCTTCATTTACCAACAGAGTCATGATCAGACCCCTGATCTCCGCTCTAATCAATCTTTCATTATGTGTCCGCAGCTTCGGTGCAGTTGCCCTGGCAGAGAGCAGTGTCCCAGAATAAAGTGCCCTACTACATCAAGTAAGTGCTCCCTCAGACATAGCCACACATCTGTTTCCATGTGGACTGATCTCTTTAAGGGTGCTTTCAGTTCAGAGCTGTTGGAGCGGAACCGAGTCATTTTGACACCAGCGTTTGGTTGGTGTGAAATCCGCTTTCTGAACTTAGAAACACACCAGCGAACCGCTCCAGAGTTTGGCTGAAATGGTGGACTGAGCTGATGTACGGCTCATAGGGACTCCATTGCAAATTATTTTTGGCATTAACACTTTTCGGCCTAACTTTTGGAAGTAAAATGTTATTGTACATTTTATACAGTATTTGTATTTATTAGTGCTGTCGGAATTAGCGCGTTAACACAGGCGATTAATTTTTCCGCTTTAACAGCGTTAAAAATATAACGCGGGGCGGGGCAAGGGTTGGCCACCCCACTCACAACTGCTGCTTCTGTCTCTTTTTTTTTTTCTTGATAAGAATTGCGTATATTTAAACGCAGAACGTCTTTACAAGCCTTTCAAACGGGAGACTTTTCAGACGCATGCTCCACTTCACCTCAGCGCCAGGCGCTAGTCAAACGAGTGTGAAAACGGTACAGTTGACGAGGAGCTTAAGCAGAACATCAGTGAACTGCAGTCAGATGAGATGTTGTCAGGCCATATGACCGTAAATACTAATCGTCCTGTCCTGTCAGCTGTTATACTGCGCTCATAGTTAGGGTTGGGCCGATAGACGATGCCATCGTCACGATGTTGAGCCGGCATCGTGAACCCCTCCAGCAATCCGCCGCATCCCAATTCTGTGTTCGGAAAGAAAATTATGTGTACAACGGAACCCCTAAAGAGAATAAATAGCCTACGAGATGGGAAGATAAAAAAATTATTTCAATACTTTCTCTCGCAATTATATCGTTGGGTAATTATATTGTAAATAAATTGGAGAGCGGCTATTAATATGCAGGGCATTGAAACAGCTTTCGAATGCGCGCTCTCATTTTACTTTCACTTTCGAGATTCGTGATCACACGGACTCTATAATACGGAGCGGCAGTACTTACCACACATTTTATAAGATTAGATGTTTGTCAGTGGTGCTCAGGATCTGCAAATCATTCGCCATCGTCCTATCAGTCATCTCTCCTTACTTTGTGTATGTGGTAAGGGAACTTTCATGTAGGCTATTGTTATATAACAGGCTACCGCTATCAGGCGGCTAACCATGTCCCTTTAGTGGCTCCATAAAATGCGTTATTTGTTTTCCGTGCCTTTCTGAATACGGATTCACGCTTCGGGCACACCCCTAACCCCGCCCCCCGATGTCATCGTCCATCACGATGTTTCACTGTAGACATCATCCGATGCCAATTTGGTAGACATCGCCCAACCCTACTCATAGTGCATGCTCTTCAACTGCACACACAAATACAGTGGTACGCGCTGTAGCCTGTATCATTTCATATTAAAGCTTGAATGAAACTGAGCATACGTGTCAGATCCACATCATGTTCAGCAGTGGCAGCTCTTAAAGTAATAGCAGCCAAATAACCTAATAACCAGCTGCTGTGATGTCTGATAATCAAAGAACAAAAGAAGAAAGAGGAAATTAATAACGTTTGTAGCTTAAGGATTCATCTATATTTAATTTTGAATTTAGTGTTGATAACTTGGTTCAATTTCTGTATATTTCCTATTTGCTGTAGGGCACGGGTAAATATAACAGTTAGATGTTGTTATTTTTTCAATATTAATCGTGATTAATTTCAGAAAAATGTGTGATTAATTAATAATTTTTTTTTTTATCAATTGACAGCACTTTATATGAGTTTTTGAACGTCTCTGAGGCTGAATTTATTTAATGAAAAATACAGTAAAAACAGTAATATTGTGAAATATTATTACAATTTCAAACAACTTTTTACTGTGTGAATATATCATTACTCCAGTCTTCAGTGTCACATGATCCTTCACAAACCATTCTAATATGATGATTTGCTGCTCAAGACACATTTCTGATTATTATCAGTGTTGAAAACAGTTGTGCTGCTTCATATTTTTGTGGAAACCACAATATATACAGTGTATTATTCGGGTTTCTTTGTTGAATCGGAAGTTTATTTCAAACATTTATTTGAAATAGAAATCTTTTGTAACATTATAAATGAATTTACTGTCAATTTTGATCAATTTAATGCATCCTTGCTGAAAAAAAATCTTAAAAAAAAAAAAAAATACAGCAGTGAACACTTCTTGGCCTGATCTAGGACCCCAGGGTCTCCGTGGAGATCAGGTTCTGTATTGTAACTTACATTTGTCATGTAAAAACAGTCAAATCCAAGCCACCATGGTAAGCAGGATTTATTCAGTAAATTCGAGCGTGATCTCACAACGTCTCTGCAGACTATAGGCAATTCCCTCAGTAACAGCTCCTCTGCCCGAATACATTGTCCCTTCAGCTAAGTGCCCATTGAGCCCCGAGAGAGAAAGACTGTTGCTTACAGCAACATCCTGACAACGAGCCGGCTTGGAAATCAGCCAGACATGGAGGAGGATGAATGGCATGTGAATTAAGATGGAAAAAAATAACAGTGACCTAGAGAGATTCACTATGGCATCTGGGGGTGTCCATTAAAATACGTGGTTTATTACAGTTGTTAGTCACTAAACTGTGATGTGACTAACTAAACTGTGATGCTGAATTGTGCCGAACAGATTGTTCCAGATCAGCAGTGCATTACGTTTTAACCCTGGAGTTTTGTAGTTGAGAAAAGGAGATGAAAGGGGTCTATAAAAGCAAAAACAGACAAAAGCAGCCGTGTGTGTGCAGGGCAGCAGGTGTGTTGTGACGAATGCCCGGTAGCTGAACTTCTTTTCCGCGGATCGCTCTCCGACAGTCACCATATGGCCGTGCATATATGAATACAGCAGAGATGCTTTCTTTCCTCATCGTTTCCTTTCCTGAGGGAATCTCTCTTACATTTGCAGAAAACCCTTGTGCGAGGCTGCTCGAAGCTGTCTGTGCTCTTACATCTAGAGCTGTTCTCCAGAACAAACGTTTAGTTCTCTGTACAATGCGTCTTCTCGGCTCATTGATCTTCCTGTTCTGAGGCAGCGGGAATTAGCAAAGCGTATTGGTCTTCCTAATTAAAAGTCACTGGCTCTCGGCGCCCTGGTGATTGTGAGGAAAGCCCTCAGCTGTCTGAAGTCAGAGATCAGTGTGGAGGGTGATCTGTGGGAGCTTGTTGGCCATGACAGACTGATTTACCTGTGAAACAGCTTTAAGGAAAAGACACTTGTGACAAAACAACCACAAATAAGTTTTTTTTTCACTTGGGTGATCTTTAATCAAACACCTCTAAGTGGACCAAAAAGTGAAATAAATAAATAAAAAGAACCAGTTCTCTTGCATTCACACTGTTCCTGGCCTTAAATCTGGATTCAGATCTCTTTTGTTCTTATGTCCATTTCTCACTTGTTTGTTTGTTTGTTTGTTTAATGAACACTAGAACATTATTCTGCTTAGTCCATGGAACTATACCTTAATAATAAATAAATTAACAAATAAATAAATCAAATGATTGGTTTATCATTTGTTATCATTGGTTTAACATTAATATTATATTAAAATAATAATAATTTAAGTAATACATGTATTTAAATCTATTCGCTCTTTTATGTTAAAAGAAAAACAGATATGTGAATCTAATGCACCTTACAGAATTAAAATTCATATTATATATTTTATAGACATTTATATATTTTGTGTTTTATGTACAATATATTTTTATAGACAAAATTCTTAAATATTATTAAAATTATCTGTCATCTGTTCATTTGGAGTTTAGGTTTTTGTTTTGTTTGTTCTGTTTTTTTAGTTTTGCTTTGCTTTGCTTTTGTTTTATATAAGCCAAAATTCTTGTCACTCACGTGACATGAGTGAAATACTGGCCCTTCTCCACCGAACACACAAACTTCTCTAACACACACAAATATTTATGCTGACTCAAATAATCAAACATTAATTGAAGAGATCAAAGGGATGAAACTAGGGAGGAGTGTGTGTGTGTTGGTTGGAATGAGCTGAGATTTCGTGTCAAGTGGAGATGATGATGATGATGATGATGTCACATGTCAAACCTGCTTAAAGAGAAAAATGCAAGGGAAGACAGTGAGAGACCGAAAGAAAAGAAATGCATTTTATCTACAAAGTATTTTGTCATAAAGCGTATTTCTGTAATTCTAAAGAATGTTTTGTGAATATAATGAGTTGGGTAGAGTTCATGTTTATTCATCAGTGTGTTCAGAGACTCGCTCCCTGGACTTCAGAGAGTGTGTGTGTGTGTGTGTGTGTGTGTGTGTGTGTGTGTGTGTGTGTGTGTGTGTGCTGAGATGAGAGAGCAGCAGCTAATCCTGTAAGCAGCTCAGCTCAGCTCTCTCAGTGAAACACCTCTCACATCCTGTACTCTAAACCTCTGCCTGCTGATCAGGATGCAGAATGTAACCAAGCAGTTATTTAGTTTGTTCTTTATATAATTATACATATTTTTCAGGGCTTTAAACATTTATTCCACCTTTCTAAAGTTTGGGGTCAATTAGTCAGTTTTTAATTAATAAATTAATGAATACTTGTTTTCTTTCTTTTTTTGCAAGGACACTTTCAATTGATCAAAAGTGACAGTAAAGACATTAATAATGCTTCAAAAGATTTCTATTTCAAATAAATTCTGTTCTTTTGAACTTTCTGTTAATCAAAAAATCCTGGAAAAAAAAAATATGGTTTTCACACACACAAAAAATAAATAAATAATAACAGTCAGAAATGTTTCTTGAGCAGCAAATCAGCATATTAGAATGATTTCTGAAGGATCATGTGACACTGAAGACTGGAGTAATGATGCTGAAAATTCATACGTTCACACATAAATTACATTTTAAAATATATTCACATAGAAAACAGTTATCTTTAATTATAATAATATTTCACAATATTACTGATTTACTGTATTTTTAATAAATGCTTGGAGCATAATAGACTTCTGTTAAAATGTAAAAAAAAAACTTTCGATCAGTAGTGTAAATAGTTGTTTCATTTAGTAGTTTAGTAGATAAGTTTTTATCGTTAAGTTTTAACTGAATGCGGACAGGAGGAGAGTTCAGCTTCACTGGAGACGCGCGATCGACAAACTTTAAACTCATGATTTCAAATTATGCTGCGCTTTAAGAATTTGCCCACTGTCATATTCATGTCATTTTCACTGTGTGCTGTGCTGTATGTAAAATGAGTGTTACCTTGGATTTATTTGAAAAAACATCATTCCCAATGCACGCAAACTTTCCAGAATACAGACTGCCCTATTGGTCACAGTGTTTACTTGCTTTTTAATTATATTTTTATTAAATATGTATTAATTTGTGAAAAATACTTTGTCATCTAAAGTATAAGTGTGTTTATTTTACACATTTATTTTTTTAACCCATTTTCAAATGATTTCAAATTTCTTAAATATTAATTAAAATAAATAAAATTCAAATCGGCTTTATATCGGCCATCGGCCACCCTGCTTTCCAAGATATCGGCATCGGCATTGGCAGTCAAAAAACCAATATCAGTCGACCACTAGTTTCATTGCATCACTTGGTGGAAAGCAGATACATAGCCTTAAAAAATGTGCTATTGTGGTACTTTGATGTATACCGTGGTGATGAAGTGAATGATTATTCATGTATTTACAAGCTATTCCAAGGTTTTTCTAAGAATACTATGGAATCACCTTTTCATAAATCCCAGAATGCATTGCCACAAATTAATTTTCTGGGGGAAGAAAACTAAATCATTAATTTAAAATATATTTGAATTCAGTAATTAGCTTGAAAAAATTAAAGGTGCCATTGGTGATTGTCTTCAGAAACATTTTTTGTTATTCTGGTTGAAAGTCTCTTCACATCCTGATAGTAATCATTAAGTTAAGTGGTCTAAATGTATTTATCTGTATTTATATATTCTGTGGAAGGTGTAGGACCAAGAAATTGGGTCAATCAAACCCTCGGTCCGGCGTTTTAATTGTCTTTTCTACCTGTCTGTCCAACGTATGTATTTGCATACCTCTGCGCACCCTGTTCGCGCAGGCAGCGATACGTCATCGGCGCGTTCACCGCACGCTATTGCAGACTAGGCGAAATGGCAGAGCGAAGCACGTCAACTTAGCCCGATCTTCCTTCCTGGTATTGTGGCCACTTTACTAACTGTGCTGTAAAGTTTTCTCACAGGTGAATGACACATGATGTAGCCCAGCGGTTCCCAATTCCAGTCCTCGCTCCCCGCTCTGCATATTTTGCATGTCTCGCTTAGTTAACACCGATTCAGATAAGCAGCTCGTTAGAAAGGCTACGTGCATGAACTGTGTCGATCAACATGCTCCCTACACAGTGTTCTCCTGAGCAGGAAATCTGTTGAAGTTTAATTTAGCTTAGGAGCATTCACTCACGGATTTAACGCTGCGCAGTGTCTTCACACACAGAGCCAGAAACTTACTAGAAGTGTGAAGTGTGACATAATATACCTCCGTAAATAAATACTATTTAAATCCACGTCTCGCACACTTTAATGCCGTTTGTATGGAACATATCGCTCGCTTTGAACTTGAATCATGGCAGAATATCTGATGATGTCCCGCCGCAGGAGCACTTAATGACTTAGGTTGAATAGAACAACCGTCGGACGTGATAAGATATACATATGAAATGTGCAGAGGGGGTATGCGGGGACTGTGTTGAAACCGTTAATGTAGTCTATTGCAGTAATTAATGTTGTCTCTGGTATTCTGCTCTTTGAGCGTACGTGCGTTCAGGGGGCGTGGCTTTGGACGGCGATTGCAGGGAGGGTGGGACGTTCGCTTTCAGTGCTATCAGGCTAAAGTTAGCATTTTCCGAGATCTCCCACTACACCTTTAAGATTTATTTTTTATGAAAAAAAAAAAAAAGTTTTATAAAACCAAAAATGTTATTTAATCCATCGTCACAAAATATGGCTGTAGACAGTAAGTTTGACTGTAGTTTCGTTCCTGCTGTAGAGCAATGCTGTAGATGTTTATTTCACCTGTTTGCGGTAACCAGTTCAATTACGGCCCGGGGCACAGATCTCTAAACAGCCCCAAACACCACAGTCCTCACTGATCCCGCTGAAAATCAATGTATGTGACAGAACGATCATCCGCCATCACCTGGCTCCTTGCATGTGTCAATAAAGCTGAGCCCTGAACGCCCATCAGGGTCTATTTAAAGCGGCACGTGTCCCAGCGCTCCGTCTGTTGGGTCTGGCTGAGACGGGCAGTCTGAGACAGTTTGAGCCGTCCGGCGATAGCAGCGGAGCGGAGAGGACCTCTCATCAACATGTGAATGAGTCATGAATGAGATGATGAGATTCACTCAACACCGGCTGACAGCCTCTGTCCCAGCATCCCTCAGGATCTGCCATGTCTGTCTCTGATAAACAAGAACTCAGTCAGGCACAGTCGTGTTTGCTTGCAAATCTCTTGTCTGCCTCAAGATTATAACCACTCCAGATATTATTCAGCATGAGATTTTCAGTGGCTAATTCTTAAAAAAAAAAAAAAATCGTCACATCATCCCAGATGTTTCTTGACTTTGTGACTTTTAGATTTTAGAAATAATATTAGCTCTGTAGCTAGAATGAAAGTGAATGCTGACCGACTTTGAAGCTCCAAAAAGCATGTGAAGGCAACATAAAAGTAATCCATACGACTCTCAAATGCACATCTGAAGCGATCTAATCAGTTTTGGGCTGAGAACAGACCAAAATGTAACTTATTTTATAAATTTTGACAGCTGCAGTCATTTTAGCAAACATTTCCAGCTTGATTACACTTCAACGCTCCATCTAGTTCTGCTCATTTATCAAACGATAAGAATTGCTACGCTTGAATCATGAGCCAACAATAGCAAGCTGTACGGTGAAATTACATTACAATGTTCATTTTGTTTTTTCCTTACCAAAAGCCAGGGGTGTCCAGTCAGGGTGCTCCAACTTTACTTTAAGGTGATGTATGTAATTTTTTGACGTACTAAAGCATAATAATGCCATAATGCAGATATTTAGGAAACATGCTACTGTAAGTTTGCATATTTGTTTCTCTGAAAAACAATGCTTCATCCAGTTATTCTGCTTTGAAACGTGTTCCGTGTCGGAATGTCTGTTTTTGTTTTGGAATGTGTGACTCCACCCGCTGCCAATTCACCCAATAGTATTTTGACTCCCTGGGTTGCCAGTTGGTGGAGAAAACAGCATATTCAGTCATGGAATCCAGCAAACAAACTGGGTCAGCGATTACAGATTTTACATGACCTAAAAAGCCTAACCAGTTTAAAAAACTCTAAACAGAGGAATATTAAAACACTGATAAATCATCTCGTCAACTTCCAGTATACGGCTTGTCACCTTCACCAACACAGCTAGCGTCACCACAAGCTGTCAATATTACATGCTGCACCTTTAACTGAATCTGAACCAGCTGATCAAGGTCTTCAGGAGCACAAGAAGCTTCTGTGCCGGTGTGTTGAAGCAGATTAGAGTTAAACTCTACTGGAAAGTGGCCCTCCATGAGCAGAACTGGACACCCCTGGTCACCATTCACTGGCATTGTATAGACCTAGTCAGAGGTATTTTTATATAATTTTGTAGAAGAAAGTGAATGTAGTGATTGTGCGAAGAGTCCCTATGATATCCTAGTCTCTAGATATGGATATGGTTTTATCATCTGTAAGGCAAACATTTCCAGTCAGATTACTTAGAAGAGTAAACGTAATAGATCAGGGGTTAGTTGATATCACTAATCTTAAAAAAGAGTAGTAGTTTCCTATGAAACATAGTTTTGAGCTCATTTAAATCATGAAGGGATTTTTGCTTTGTTTGTTTTGATATTGAGCACAATATTGCCATCGGAGACAAATTTTTTAGGGCATTTCTTTTGTCAAAGAGCAGATCATGAATGGTGTCTGTGACACATGTTAAGCTGAAAGTATACTTCTCCGCTTTCTTTTCTGGCTCGCAGAACGTCTTGTGTGGGGGAAAAAAAGCTCAGGGATATGAAATGTGAAAATATGAAAAAGCTGAAGGCTTTGAATGTTTTAAAGTGAATAATTTAAGACATAAATAGTACTATTAAAACTTGTAAAAAATAAAATTATCATAATTATCTAATATTTATGTATTTATTAGATAATTAAATGTCATTAAAATATTTCAATATTTATCTAAAATCTCTGGAAAACTTTAAGTAAATTTTGTACATTTATTTGGTTCAACTGTGTAAAAAGTTTGGGAATCATTGACTTAAGAGATTCAAAATTTGTTTGAATCAAAATTTTGTAATTATACGAATGGAAATCTATGGAAGCCCGTTTCCACCACTGAAGAAAAAAAATAAATAAAAAAGGTAATTGCACAAACTAAGGTAATTGTAAAACTTAACTCACAATTCTATTTTTCTTGCAATTGCGAGTTTACATCTTACAATTCTGACTTTTTTCTCATAATTGCGAGATATAAAATCGCAATTGCAAGTTATAAAGTCCAGTTCTGAAGAGAGTATCTCGCAATTCTGACTTTATAACTCGTAATTGCAAGTTTATATCACGCAATTCTGAGAAAAAAAAGTCAGAATTGCCATTTTATATCTCTCCATTCTGACTTCATTTCTCACAGTTGTAAGTTTATATCTCACAATTGTGAGAAAAAAGGTCAGAATTGCAAGATAAAAAGTTGCAATTACTTTTTTTTCATTGGCGGAAACGGGCTTCCAGAGAAATCTGCCATTTCAATTTGAAAAAAAAAAACCCCAAAGAAAAATCACCTTGTCCAGTAATCTCAAATACTGAGAAAAGTAGCAGGTACAACACGCTGCTGCTCAGAGTGCTCTCGTGCTGATTCATCAGCAGTCTGGACTGTGATTTACATCTGAGTTATAACTCTGACGAACTTTAATTGCCATTGAGTTGGAAATAGTCAGTGAGGAGTTGAAATATTATTATTATTATTTAGATCCAGTGAACCAGACCAATTACAGACAGCTTCGTTTTCCAGAAACTCGTTGGTGCTAATTGCCGTTCCACACTCTTATTCTGTCTCTACACGTGTGTCAGATTCAGAGGGAGAGAGGTGAGCATGTGAGGTCAGCGGACGGGACGCTCCTCCAGGATTCTGGATGGATCTGTCAGGTCGCATCTGACCCGAATGAAATAAAATAGATAGTACAGAGAGTCCAGTCCACACACACACAGTCAGAAACGATTTAAGACACGTCTTCCCACTTCTGTGAGCTCTCTCTCCATTTCTGCTGTAGACCTTTATCTCGTCCGTTTCATTCCACCGCTGTTTTTCTTTGGTTTCTCATTCAGCTCAGTCATTCACCCCCAAACCTTTTTATGTCCAAAATAGCAAACACACATACACAGTAGCACAGATGGTGTGAGTTGTGTGGTTGTTGAGAGTCATTGTCCCTCTCTGTTCTCTTCTGCAGTCATCAGAGTCAGACGACGTGCTGGGACCATCCCAAGATGACCGAGCTCTATCATTCTCTGTGTAAGTGACACACACACGCATACAGAGACTCATGTCTTATCGGCCTTCAGAGACGCGCTGAGAGCAGCTCAAATCTCACCAAAATCCACAGCTGAATAAATACTGGACAGCATACGTCCGCAGGGGCCTGCTGTCGGTGGAGGTGTGTGTCTGTGTTTGCTGTCTCTGTAAGTCAGGAAAGCTCCAGAGACGCCACACACACACACACACACACACACGTACACAAACCCACGTACACGTACACAAACCCACGTACACATACACACACAAACACACGTACACATACAAACACAAACGTACACATACACACTAACACAAACGTACACACACACACACACACACACACACAAACCCACGTACACATATACATACACACACACACAAACACACACACACACACACACAAACAGACGTACACATACACACAAACACACACACACACACACAAACAAACACACGTGTACACACACACACGTACACAAACACGTACACATACACACAAACACACACACACAAACAAACACACATATACACACACGTGTACACACACACACACAAACACACGTACACACACACTCACTTGCTCGCTCACTCACTCACACTCACACACTCTCTCACACACTCACTCTCTCACACACACACGTACACATATACACACACAGGTACACATACACACACACACACGCACATGTACACATACATACACACACACACACACATACACAAACAGACGTGCACATACACACAAACACACATATACACACACACGTGTATACACACACACACACACACACACACGTACACACACACTCACTTGCTCGCTCACTCACTCACACTCACACACTCACTCTCTCACACACTCACTCTCTCTCTCTCTCTCTCACACACACACGTACACATACACACACACACACGCACATGTACACATACACACACACACACATACACACACACACACAAACACATGTACACATACACATGACTCCGAAGGGAACTATACAGAGTTATTCAGAAAGGACACAAACAAACTATGATGGGGGTCAGTTCTGGGTTTGGTTCAGGTTTTAAATTAATTAATTAAAATAAAATGTATTATATTTTAAATAAAGTTAATTTTTAATACATTAGGCAACATTTGAAGTGGATCAAAAAAGTTCATCAAAGTTGTCCTAAGACGAGAATGCATTTTGGTTTTAGGTTTTAGGACAACTTTGATGAAAGGTTTTGATCCATTTAAAATGTTGATTAGTGTATATTAAATAAAAATAAAAATTATACATTACGTATTATGAAGTAACAATTACAAATGTTTTTATATCGGTTATTAGTCTAGATAAATGTTAATTTATAAATATTCTATTGTTAACTCATGTTTGTTCATAGTAAATTGGCTAATTAACTTAATAAACTTGAAATGTTAATGTATTAGTGTATGTAGAAATTAACATTTAATATTGACTGTAATAATGTAAATGTATTCTTCATTGTTATTTCATGCTAACTATTCACTAATAAAAACACCTAGACCAGTTTTAGTGTTATTTATATACTATTATAGTATTCAATAATATCTTAAATTAACTTTTATTTTTATATTTTCATTTTTCGTTTTAATTCTTGTTTAAGTTTTAGTAATTTTGTTAGGTGCTTTTGCCATTTTGGTTTTTGTTGTTTTTAAATACTTTTTATTTAGCTTTAATTTATTTTAATTTCAGTTTTAGTAATTTTAGTACTTCAACTTATTGGTAACACTTTAAAATAATTTCCCATTACTTAACATTAGTTAATGCATTAACAATGAGCAGTACATTTGTTACAGTATTTATTAATATTTGTTAAAGTTAATTAATGCTATTAAATAATATTAACAGATACAACTTTTGATTTTAATTAAGTATTAGTAAATGTTGAAATTTGCATTAGCAAATGCTTTAGATGTAGTTTTTATTGTAAGTTTATGTAAATATTTGATTTAAGTTTTTTTTATCTAATGCTTAAAATACATTAAAAAGTAAGATCAATTATTATTAGTAGTATTTATTTATTTTATATTATGTCATTTTAATTTGTCTTTGTTTAATTTAATTTGTAATTTGTGTTTACATGTACAACAAAGCACTGATAGTTATACAAATAACACTAACCCTATTATCATGAGATTTTGAAATTAGTGTGCATCTTCAGTCTGATGTCAAGTATGATATGTGTGCACAAGACAAGCACTTACAGTTGACAAATGAGACAAAGTGTATTGATCATATTTGACATTTTCCTAACAAGAACCCAGTTCAACCTGTTAGATGACCTTTACATTAGCCGCTTTTCCACTATCGGGCAGAACGGTTCTAAGAACTGTCAGGAATGGTTCCAGTTGTATTTCCACGTGAGCCTGGTACGGCGCGGCACGATTACAAACCGTTCTTGGCCCGGCATTCTCGGCACAGTTAGACAGCCGTGCTGAGCCGTGCTGGTAGAGTGTGTGTGCGTGACGTCGCCACTCAGGATCTGTCCCTTGTCTGTTGCCTGGCTGCTAGTTTCTCCATAGCTTGCTAAGCGCGCTATTTTGAGCAATGTAAACACAAATTAGTAATAAAATCTAAAGAAATTTCTGATCATCCTCCATAACGCAGTGGTTATCTACATCTCATATCGTATGTAAACACTTGTGTTACCACGGCAACGACTGACGCATTTGAATTGCATTCCAAAGAGATCTGTTATCAGCTTGGCAGTGGAAAACGAAACCATAACTGTACCGGCCGGTTCGGATCGGCACGGAATGGAACGGTTATGAAAAGAGAACCATTCAGCACGATGGTGGAAAAGCGGCTATTTTGTTGACTTGTTAACCTTAACCGGTGTAAGAACATACTCATTAACACAGACTTTTTTTTTTTTTTTAAGTTTTTGCATTTTATGTCCTTGTTATTGTGAAATATTTAATGAAATGCTGCTGTTTATAACACTGTTGTCAAGTTCAGATTATGTAGATGTGTCAGATGAGTGCGCGATACATTTCACGTCGCAAATCATTAAAAATAACAGACTCATATAAACAATTCATCCGTGAATCTAACATCTTTTTCACACATCAAACATTCCTATTCAGACTCAGTTCACAGGCAGTTCAGTTCAGTTTACAGTCTTTGTGTTTTAAACTTTGATGTTACTTACTTTTCTTTACTTCTGTTTCCCTTTAGCTGACCTCAACAACGTGCGCTTCTCTGCATACAGGACAGCTATGAAGATCCGCCGGCTACAGAAAGCTCTCTGCTGTAAGTCTCTGTGTGTTTGTGTTTGTGTTTGAGTGAGTGAGTGAGTGTGCGAGTGAGTGAGTGAGTGAGTGAAAGTGTGCGAGCAAGTGAGTGAAAGTGTGCGAGTGAGTGAGTGAAAGTGTGCGAGTGAGTGAAAGTGTGCGAGTGAGTGAGTGAAAGTGAGTGAGCGAGCGAGCGAGTGAGTGAAAGTGTGCGAGTGAGTGAAAGTGTGCGAGTGAGTGAGTGAAAGTGAGTGAGTGAGTGAAAGTGTGTGAGTGAGTGAAAGTGTGTGAGTGAGTGAAAGTGTGTGAGTGAGTGAGTGAAAGTGTGTGAGTGAGTGAAAGTGTGTGAGTGAGTGAAAGTGTGTGAGTGAGTGAGTGAAAGTGAGTGAGTGAGTGAAAGTGTGTGAGTGAGTGAGTGAAAGTGAGTGAGTGAGTGAAAGTGTGTGAGTGAGTGAGTGAAAGTGTGTGAGTGAGTGAAAGTGTGCGAGTGAGTGAGTGAGTGAAAGTGAGTGAGCGAGCGAGTGAGTGAAAGTGTGCGAGTGAGTGAGTGAAAGTGTGCGAGTGAGTGAAAGTGTGCGAGTGAGTGAAAGTGAGTGAGCGAGCGAGCGAGTGAGTGAAAGTGTGCGAGTGAGTGAAAGTGTGCGAGTGAGTGAGTGAAAGTGAGTGAGTGAGTGAAAGTGTGTGAGTGAGTGAAAGTGAGTGAGTGAGTGAAAGTGTGTGAGTGAGTGAGTGAAAGTGTGTGAGTGAGTGAAAGTGTGCGAGTGAGTGAGTGAGTGAAAGTGAGTGAGCGAGCGAGTGAGTGAAAGTGTGCGAGTGAGTGAGTGAAAGTGTGTGAGTGAGTGAAAGTGTGCGAGTGAGTGAGTGAAAGTGAGTGAGCGAGCGAGCGAGTGAGTGAAAGTGTGCGAGTGAGTGAGTGAAAGTGTGCGAGTGAGTGAGTGAAAGTGAGTGAGTGAGTGAAAGTGTGTGAGTGAGTGAAAGTGAGTGAGTGAGTGAGTGAAAGTGTGTGAGTGAGTGAGTGAAAGTGTGTGAGTGAAAGTGAGTGTGTGTGTGAGTGAGTGAGTGAGTATGTGTGAGTGTGTTTGTGTGTGTGTTATATGATTAGAGCTGCATGCTTGCATCGTCTCACTCCATCGGTTCAATTAACTCAGAGAGGCCCAATTAACAGCACAAAGAGAATGAGTTAGGAGCGCGTGTGTATGTGATCTCTTGCCTCACGTCCTCTTCATTTGCATGTGTGTTTGTTTCTGGAGTTGTTAATTGGTCTCATTAAAAGTGTAAACAGGGAATATGGCATCCATCGCTCCATCAAAGATGAATAGTGTTGATGGTTCAGACGCTGACACCGTGTCCCAACGGAGTGTGATGCCGAGAAGTGACAAGCTATAAAACTTCCATGTTAATCAGGATGTTTGCCCTAACCGGCTGTGACCGCTAACAAGACATTTTGCCGCTAGCTTAGTTTCTATTTTTGTAGCTCTTCCCGCAAAGTAAACCTCATGAATTCTAAAAATCACTCAGCATAACTGTATATTAACTGTACATCAAAAGCATTCTGTTTGGCTGTTATATTGTTTTATTGTGTATATATTAATTAAAACAACTGCAATAAAAGATTCAGAATTGTGAGATGTAAACTCGCAACTGCAAGAAAAATGTTAGAATTGCGAGATATAAACTCACAATTGCAAAATGTAAACTCACAATTGAATGAATGAATGAATGAAGCATTTATATAGTGCTTTGTGTATTGCTGTACACCCAAAGCGCTTTACAATCATGTAAATTACAAGAAAAAAAGTCAGAGTAGCAATGTATAAACTCGCAGTTGAGAAAAAATCTTAACTGTGAGATGTAAACTCATAATTCTGACCTTTTTATCGCAATTGCAAGTTAATAGCTCTCAGTTATGAGTTATGACTTTTTTCTCAATTGCGAGTTTATACATTGCTACTCCGACTTTTTTCTTGCAATTGCGAGTTTACATCTCGCAATTATGACACTTTTATTGCAGTTGCGCATTTACATCTCGCAATTATGACCTTTTTTCTCACAATTGCGAGTTTATGGTGGATTTCTAACACTCACATTGGTTCTTGAAGACATAACTTGAAAGCAAACTTCAAAATTTACGTTTTGGCTTTACAAGTTTATATTTAGTTTTCTGTGAAAATTGTATTGCATTGCTAATTAAAATATCCATTCAGAACTATATTCTTTTTTGTATTTTATGCTAGTATTCACTGCAATATTTTATGTGTAAACTGTAAATAATAGACTACAACAGATCAGCCTCTGCAATAGCATGATCATGAAACCCTACTCACTACCCCTTCTTGTCATTCATAAGGAAAGCGTTTCAAGATTTAATAGCATCTGAGATTTATTTATTTTTTAGAAAAAACACTGTTAGAGTTCAGTTCATTTCCAAACTGTCCGTTTCAGTGAATCATTCAAAACTCCAGTGATTACAAGCGTTGCTCAAACTGTTCATTGATGTACTCGAATGACATTTCTCTTAAATAATTTAAGAACATATTGCTGTTGATGACTGTATTGCTACATAGTCACTTGGTGGTAAATATGCCCTTTAATGTGTTTTTAATTACTATTTAATTGCTTATTTTTAATAAATGTCCTCAGTATTTCTCTTGTGCCTACGGGGGCAGATACTTCTGATCTTTTCTGATGCCCCCAAAATTGCAGTGATAAAGTCATAGAACATGTAAATCTGTTTTATTTCAGAAAAGTTTTTTATTTGATTGCTTTATTTCTGTATTCTTTTTAATTACTCATTCTTTTATTTATTTATATTGGGTTTATCATTCATTTTTCTCATGTAAAGCACCTTTAGGATGCTGCCTATTTTTATATAAAATATTATTATTTTGCACCTGCATAATATCAATATATTTCTTTTTATTGGAAAAAACACCCTTTTAAGCTGCTTAAGAATAAATGCATAAAATATATGTTTTAGGATTTGGCATTGGTAGTACCATCCATAATTCAATAAAGATTTCCCTATGGGTTTTTATAACTGGGTTTTACTAAAAGTGCACATTTGAATTTTACTGATATTTTTAAAAATGTATGTTTGTAATAAGTAACTACATAAAGCCATTGGGTTGTAAGTGTTTGCAGTTTACGTTGTGGAAAAAAACATCCGAGTATCATCAAGATTTATCATCAGTGTTTACCACAGACCTTGTGTTATTCATGAAATGAAATGCCCCATTATAAAAACCCATAGGGAAGTCTCGAGGGAACCCATAGTGAATTAGTCTTGTGGGTTTTGACATGATGATTTTGATGACACATGATTTTGATTTCAGTGAAGACCAACATTGCCTCTCTGTGTCTCTGTCTCAGTGGATCTGCTGGATCTGAGTGTGGCTCAGTCCATGTTCCAGCAGCACAAGCTAACAGTAAACTCCCAGCAGCTGACGGTTCCTGAGGTCATCAACTGCCTGACGTCTGTCTATGACGGACTGGAGCAGGAACACAAAGACCTGGTCAACGTCCCGCTGTGTGTGGACATGTGTCTCAACTGGCTGCTCAATGTCTATGACACGTACGTATTACACCAGACATGTGGCACGTTATGACACAACAACATTCACTTTATATTCCCTCTGCTGTCTGCACATCTAGTGCCTAATGATGCATGGCACAGCTGTTCTAGTCATTTTATTCTCCTCGTCCATTTGAAAATTTATGTTTTGATTTAGAAATATCATGAACTGATTGCTGAGACTTCATTATTCATTATATATCTACATAACATAAGACTCAAAATAAGTTCAGGATGTCTCTGGTCTACTCATCGCCTTGTGTTTCTAATCATATGCATATTATGGAAGCCCATTTCTGCCACTGAATAAAAAATAAAACAAGGTAATTGCAACTATTTATCTTACAATTCTGACTTTTTTTTCTCTCGCAATTGCGAGTTTACATCTTGCATGATATAAACTCGCAATTGTGAGTCATAAAGTCAGAATTTTGTGATATAAACTCACAATTGTGAGAAAAAAGACAGAATTTTGAGATATGAACTCGTAAAGTTTGCAATCTTGCAATTCTGACTTTTTTCTCAATTGCGAGTTTATATCTTGCGATTCTGACTTTTTTCTCAATTGCGAATTTATATCTTGTGATTCTGACTTTTTTTCTCAATTGCGAGTTTATATCTTGTTATTCTGACTTTTTTCTCAATTGCGAGTTTATATCTTGTGATTCTGACTTTTTTCTCAATTGCGAGTTTATATCTTGCGATTCTGACTTTTTTCCTGCAATTGTGAGTTTACATCTCGCAATTCTGACTTTTTTCCTGCAATTGTGAGTTTACATCTCGCAATTCTGACTTTTTTCCTACTATTGCGAGTTTATATTTTGTGATTCTGACTCTTTTCCTGTAATTGCGAGTTTATATTTTGCAATTCTGACTTTTTTCCTGCAATTGTGAGTTTACATCTCGCAATTCTGACTTTTTTCCTGCAATTGTGAGTTTATATCTCGCAATTCTGACTTTTTTTCTCGCAATTGCGAGTTTATATCATTTCTCAAATCTAACTTTTTTTTTGCAATTGCGAGTTTATATCTCACGATTCTAACTTTTTTCTCACAATTGCACGTTTATATCTCACAATTCTGGGACAAAAGTTAGAATTGTGAATTTATATCTTTTTTCAATTTTGAGGGGGAAAAAAACAGAATTGTGAGATGAAAAAGTTGCAATTACCTTTTGTTAAAGATGCCATAGAATGCATTGATACAGTATTTTAAATTGTTCTCTGATATCTACAAAGAAGGTATGTGGCTTACAGTAAGGGCAAAAATTCTCCAGAAACGGTTTTACATGTCCATTTACAACCCTAGGATTTGTCCCTAGAATGAAATGGTCTGTTATTACCTTATTTGGAAGGGTCATGAATAATAATGTTGAGCTCTGCTCTGATTGGCTGTTTCACAGTGCGGCTCACACAGCAGGAAGGAAACACAGTGAGGAAAATATATATATATACAGTCAGGTCCATAAATATTGGGACATCGACACAATTCTAACATTTTTGGCTCTATACACCACAATGGATTTCAAATGAAACGAACAAGATGTGCTTTAACTGCAGACTGTCAGCTTTAATTTGAGGGTATTTACATCCAAATCAGGTGAACGGTGTAGGAATTACAACAGTTTGCATATGTGCCTCCCACTTGTTAAGGGACCAAAAGTAATGGGACAATTGGCTTCTCAGCTGTTCCATGGCCAGGTGTGTGTTATTCCCTCATTATCCCAATTACAATGAGCAGATAAAAGGTCCAGAGTTCATTTCAAGTGTGCTATTTGCATTTGGAATCTGTTGCTGTCAACTGTCAAGATGAGATCCAAAGAGCTGTCACTATCAGTGAAGCAAGCCATCATTAGGCTGAAAAAACAAAACAAACCCATCAGAGAGATAGCAAAAACATTAGGCGTGGCCAAAACAACTGTTTGGAACATTCTTAAAAAGAAGGAACGCACCGGTGAGCTCAGCAACACCAAAAGACCCGGAAGACCACGGAAAACAACTGTGGTGGATGACCGAAGAATTCTTTCCCTGGTGAAGAAAACACCCTTCACAACAGTTGGCCAGATCAAGAACACTCTCCAGGAGGTAGGTGTATGTGTCAAAGTCAACAATCAAGAGAAGACTTCACCAGAGTGAATACAGAGGGTTCACCACAAGATGTAAACCATTGGTGAGCCTCAAAAACAGGAAGGCCAGATTAGAGTTTGCCAAACGACATCTAAAAAAGCCTTCACAGTTCTGGAACAACATCCTATGGACAGATGAGACCAAGATCAACTTGTACCAGAGTGATGGGAAGAGAAGAGTATGGAGAAGGAAAGGAACTGCTCATGATCCTAAGCATACCACCTCATCAGTGAAGCATGGTGGTGGTAGTGTCATGGCGTGGGCATATGGCTGCCAGTGGAACTGGTTCTCTTGTATTTATTGATGATGTGACTGCTGACAAAAGCAGCAGGATGAATTCTGAAGTGTTTCGGGCAATATTATCTGCTCATATTCAGCCAAATGCTTCAGAACTCATTGACGGCGCTCACAGTGCAGATGGACAATGACCCAAAGCATACTGCAAAAGCAACCAAAGAGTTTTTGAAGGGAAAGAAGTGGACTGTTATGCAATGGCCAAGTCAATCACCTGACCTGAATCCGATTGAGCATGCATTTCACTTGCTGAAGACAAAACTGAAGGGAAAATGCCCCAAGAACAAGCAGGAACTGAAGACGGTTGCAGTAGAGGCCTGGCAGAGCATCACCAGGGATGAAACCCAGCGTCTGGTGATGTCTATGCGTTCCAGACTTCAGGCTGTAATTGACTGCAAAGGATTTGCAACCAAGTATTAAAAAGTGAAAGTTTGATTTATGATTATTATTCTGTCCCATTACTTTTGGTCCCTTAACAAGTGGGAGGCACATATGCAAACTGTTGTAATTCCTACACCGTTCACCTGATTTGGATGTAAATACCCTCAAATTAAAGCTGACAGTCTGCAGTTAAAGCACATCTTGTTTGTTTCATTTGAAATCCATTGTGGTGGTGTATAGAGCCAAAAATGTTAGAATTGTGTCAATGTCCCAATATTTATGGACCTGACTGTATATATTTCAATACTTTGTCTCACAGTTATCGTTGGGTAATTATACTGTACATTAGGGCTCCACAATTAATCGAATTTCTAATCGCAGTTACAATTATGGATGCCACAATTCTGTAATCGTTCAAAAAGGCAATTAATCGTTCAAAGTCCACGTATGTTATTCTGAATGCTTAAGATGTGTGTTTTTTGCTTTCTACAGGTTGTCTTAAGGGTTTTTATATTGTTTTATTTATAGTTTTAGTTTAACATTATAATACCATGCATATTTTTTAAGAAACCAATCCAATGAATAGTTGACCTGAGGCTTAATACTGTAGAAAAGCAATAAAAGTTTTTCTGTTTTCAGCTCGTTTATTTTCATATAAAAATATGACATGCAATTGCTTCATACAATGGTATAAACATCATTCAATGTAAATTGTGTTGATCGTAATTAATAATCGTAATTACAATTTCAAGCGAATAATCGACAATTATGATTTTTGTCATAATCGTGCAGCCCTACTGTATATAAATTGTGGCCGTCAGGGAGCCAATTTGAATGCATGATCGCTTTTTACTTTCACTTTCAAGATTTGCGATCGCTCATGCTCAGTGTAAACTACAGCGGCAGTACTAACCACACATTTTACAAGATCAGATGCTTGTCAGTGGTGCTCAGGATCTGTAAATCATTCGTCATCATCCTCAGTCCTCTCTCCTTACTCTGTTTATGTGGTAAGTGAAATCTTATGTACTATAATGTAACAGGCTACCGTTAGCAAGCAGCTAACCATGTCCCTTTAGTGGCTCACGTTATTTTATTAGAACGCGTTATTTGTTTTCCGTGCCTTTCTGAATACAGACACCAACCCATCCCTACACAGCCTGGAACATAACATTTATTTCCATGATCTGCCATTTTCGCTGTTGTCCGCGCTTGTTTCTTCACAATACTTGCAGAACTTCTGATGGTCCGGCTGGCCTAGAACATGGGCGGTATATCCAAATGTTGGTGGCGTAACTGTTAGTGATCCCGACTCTTAAGTCACAGTCGGTGTTATGTTCCGAGTCGCCTATTTTTCAGTGGTCTTTTGCATGCACGAGATTTACATAAGAAGGAGGAAACATTGGTGTTTGAGGCTCACGGTATGTCATTTCCATGTACAAAACTCTTATTATTCAACTATGCCAAGGTAAATACAGTTTTCCATTCTATGGCATCTTTAATTTTTTTTTTATTCAGTGGCAGAAACAGGCTTCCATAGTGTAAATAATAACATTAAAGTTGTTTCACTATTCTGAATATTTTCATGTCCATTTCTGCTGTAAATCAGGTGGGAGACAAAGAAATAACCTCATTTTGCTGAAGGCTCGCCTGGAGCTCACAGTTGATTGATGTGTGTATTTCAGACACTCTCAAGCTCCAACCTTGGATGCTTGCAGTATGGACGCAGCGTTATACAAACTAAACACTACTGAGATGTCTTCCCTAATCGATAATGGGCAGATGTGTAGTATTGTCATGTTCATTGCTGCCTTTTTCTCTTACCCACAATGTTTTTTGTTTGCCACAGGGGTCGCAGTGGGAAAATCCGAGTTCTGTCTATGAAGATTGGGCTTCTCTCTCTTTGTAAGGGTCACCTGGAGGAGAAATACAAATGTAAGCACTTTTGCTCTTTTTCATAACAAATATAGAACCAAAAACAATAACAGACTATTATCTTCTGTTTTTCTAACTGGACATGAATGTCAAATGATAAATTTAGCATTTTCCTTAATTTGAATAAAGCTGAAATGTAATTATTAGATGAAACACAAAAATGTTTGTTGTCAAGGCAACAAAAATGTTGCCTCGACAACTAACTGAAATAAATTTAAGTTGATGTGCTAAAATTACTAAAACTAAAATGGAAATAAAATAAACGAAAAGCTAAATACTTAAAAAATAAAAAGTAATAAAAATTACTAAATAAAAAAAATTAAATTACTTGAAATTACATTAAGACTAAAATTAAAACTTTAAAGCTAATTCAAAATAATAATGAATGCTATAAAAGAACGTAATTAAAACTGAAATAGCACTGTCGCATTTTGTTAGCTAGTCCACCATTTACTGTAAAATTTGTCCAAACACCTGTATCACATATCTGTGAATTAACATCAGATATAACTGTGATGACGTCCAAGGCTAAACAAAGGTTCATTATTTTTGCTGGTTGAGGTTTTTGTTATGTATTTGCAGATAATTTGAATATCTACTGAACATTTTGATGTTTGTGCCCAGCAGCATTGTTAGATGACATGTACAAACCTCAGCCTTATCCCTTTTAATTAACGTGTTTGTGAAACACCACAAACCCCATGATGCTCTACCTCTTTTTTTCGGTCCTGTTTTGTTTCTAAAAGCACAGTCATCTGAAAGAACAGGCTGCACTCCCATGATGCACTTCCTCACGTAATTGGGCTTTTTGCTCTTTTAAGTTCTGACTCATCTCAGGAGTCTTCAGTCCTCTGAGTGATCAGGACTCACAGTGGATGAATCCCTGCGCGGGTTAGTTCACAGGCTGCAGCAGCGATTGTTCTCCGTGTCTGAAGTACCGTAGACAGACCAAAAATGACATACAGCGCTTGTTGAGATGGAAAACATGTTTTTTCCATTTTCGGTCAGCAGTTTGAGGTTCAGTCGGTCCGGTCAGCAGTTTGTAAAGCAGAGCTGAGTGACACACAATCACAGACGCTTCGGTGCCGGGTTTGTTCGCTGACCTTGAGTTGACACAGCGCACAGTGAAATAGAGTCTGTGTGACTTTAGTTGTGTGTGTTGGAGTGAGAATAGAGTTTATTGAACTGCTCTGATGCTCTCAGGACAGAGGGCTGGAGTTCAGCGCTGTGTGTGTGTGTGTGTGTGTGTGTGTGTGTGTGTGTGTGTGTGTGTGTGTGTGTGTTTGTAAAAGCTCTGGCAGGGGTCTGCTTTTGCTCCGGTAATCAAGGTCATCTTCGTCCCTGAGCCAAGGTCAGAAATAGTGATGGATGGAAAATTATGGAAAATGACATTTATCATTAACTGAAGGACTTTTAGTTTGCTGTAATCTGTTCATCTACATTGCATTTTAAACCATATGTAGATTACTGAATGGACTGGTTTAAATATTAAATGAAAAAGAAGCTAAATTATCTTTAATTTATCCACATAAATGATGCATTCGAGCTGGGTTTGAATGCTCATATATAAGTGGATGGAGAGTGATACCGTTATGAGCAATGAAATAGCGGGTATGATTTCATAGAGTGACAGTATGTTTTATTCATATAGTTTAACAGAACTTTTAGAAAAGCTTTGACAGATGAGACATACAGCAATATATGGTCCATTTGTTTTTTAATATAAATGTAGTCTGGTATTTGTACAAAATTAAACAATGTATACTTGAGAAATGGTAAGCAGATACAGCCTTTAGTATCATAAAAAACTACAATGTTTGTATTTTCCAATCCACATCATTCTGTGAAAGAATCCACAGATGATCAGAAAAATGTAATTTTACACATTCTGTGGGATAGAAAGTTAATCTCATTGTAAATGTACATCTATTTGTCTGTCTATTTATCTAGCAGTTTGTATATATGTCTGTCTGACTGTCTGTCTGTATGTCTGTATCTAAATGACTGTCTGTCTGTCTGTATCTAGCTGACTGTCTGTATCTAGCTGAATGTCTGTCTGTCTGTATTTAGCTGTCTGTCTGTCTGTCTGTATCTAGCTGACTGTCTGTCTGTATCTAGCTGAATGTCTGTCTGTCTGTATCTAGCTGACTGTCTGTCTGTATCTAGCTGAATGTCTGTCTGTCTGTATCTAGCTGAATGTCTGTCTGTCTGTATCTAGCTGTCTGTCTGTATCTAGCTGAATGTCTGTCTGTCTGTATTTAGCTATCTGTCTGTCTGTCTGTCTGTATCTAGCTGACTGTCTGTCTGTCTGTATCTAGCTGAATGTCTGTCTGTCTGTATCTAGCTGTCTGTCTGTATCTAGCTGAATGTCTGTCTGTCTGTCTGTATTTAGCTATCTGTCTGTCTGTCTGTATCTAGCTGACTGTCTGTCTGTCTGTCTGTCTGTCTGTCTGTAATTAGCTGACTGTCTGTCTGTCTGTCTGTATTTAGCTGTCTGTCTGTCTGTCTGTCTGTATTTAGCTGTCTGTCTGTCTGTCTATATTTAGCTCTGTCTGTCTGTATTTAGCTGGCTGACTGTCTGTCTGTATTTAGCTGTCTGTCTGTCTGTCTGTATCTAGCTGACTGTCTGTCTGTCTGTCTGTCTGTCTGTCTGTCTGTATTTAGCTGGCTGACTGTCTCTAGCAGTTTGTATGTCTGTCTGTCTGATCTAGCTAGACAGACCTTCTTCTCAAACCTTATAAACAGTAACTTAAACAACACTCGCACTCTTTTTGCGACAGTTGAGAGACTGACAAACCCCCCAA
>JAFVLL020003382.1:0-13052 GCA_021397915.2 Tor tambroides | reverse complement strand
TTGTTGAATCATGAACACTGACCTTAATTGAGGCAAGTGAGGCCTGCAGTTCTTCAGATGTTGTTCTGGGTTCTTTTATGACCTCCTGGATGAGTTATATTTGCGCTCTTGGAGTAATTTTGGTAGGCCGGCCACTTCTGGGAAGGTTCACCACTGTTCCAAGTTTTCTCCATTTGTGGATAATGGCTCTGACCGTGGTTTGCTGGAGTCTCAAAGTCTTAGAAATGGCTTTATAACCCTTTCCAGATTGATACATGTCAACGATTCTCTCGTTTCTCATCTGTTTTTGAATTTCTTTAGATCGCGGCATGATGAGTTACTCTTTAAGCACACTTCATTTTGTCAGACAGGTTCTATTTAAGTGATTTCTTGATTCAACAGGTCTGGCAGCTATCAGGCCTGGGTGTGGCTAGTGAAATTTAACTCAGCTTTCTAAAATAATGTGGTTAATCACAGTTCTTTCATGATTTAACAGGAGGGGGCAATTACTTTTAATGTAGGGCCAGGTAGGTTTGGACAGCTTTTTTTCCCTTAATAAATGAAATCATCATTTCAAAAGTGCATTTTGTATTTACTTGCATTATCTTTGTGTAATATTAAACTTTGTTTGATGATCTGAATCTAAGTGTGACAAACATGCAAATTTTTTGTAAAAAAGTTCAAAGTTGTCCTAAGACAAGAACGCATTTTAGTTTTAGGTTTTAGAACAACTATACATACTATACATATATATATAAAATAACTGCTTTCTATTTTAATAAATTGTAAAATGTTTTCCTTTGACAGCATAGCTTATAATAGAAATTATAGCAATAGCTTATAATAGAAAATTAAAAATACTAAGTAAATACTGCAGTAAAATGTAAATATTTATAATATAAATGCACATGTAAATACACCAATATTATAGGTTTCAGTTTATATTCAAACAAACTGTATGTGTAAAAATTATGCCAAATACCTGAAATACTGAATTGAGACGACACAGAAAAGTTGTAGGCCCACCTAAAGTAAAGAGGTGATTAAAATGGAGCAAAATGTTGTCTATAAATATTCTAAATTATGTCTTAATGAACATGTATGATCAAAAAAAGCAAATAAACAAATTTAAACTTTGTGTGTTGCCAAAGTAGAAGAACCAAGAGTGTTTGACAGCTAGATATATGAGGCACGTATTTTGTGTAATTCACACTAATAATACAATATGATGCTTGTTGAATTACCACTATCATGATCCTATACTGACACTGAAATGAAAAGCAAACAGAGAATAAAGAATGGAAATATTTTAACTTTTAATGGGGTAACTAAGATGCTTTCAGCAATTTCACTCCTCTAATAAGAATAATATCTGGGATGTTTCTCCATTCAACCTCAATCCCTACTTCTTTCTTTATCTTTTTTTTTTTTTACCTCTTTCTCTCTCTTACCATCACCCTAGAAATTGTAAATCAGTTCCACTTCATCCAGGCTGGAGCAGATTCTTATCATTAACAGTCTGGTTGGCACAGGCTCTGCCTTAAAAGACGAATCCTAAAGAGACACACACTATTCAAATGAAGGCCAGGATTAACAAACAATTATTGCAAGGTCCCTCAGATGGTAATTAAGCACGTCTATAGGTAGTCAGCCTTAAAGCAATGCCGACGGCTATTTAAACAAAGAGAACCATCCAGACATTTAAAGAACGAGGCATACAACGTTTAAGATGAGGTTATGTGAGAATTGCTATGCGTCTTGATTAGGATTTCACTTCAGGGTGACAGGAGCTGTTAAGAAACATAACCATGCACGAATATTGAACGGCAAGTTACTCTTTCCAATCCTCCTTCAGCGTCTTTCCTTGTTATATAACGGTGATTATGGAGGGCCGCTGTCTTGATACGGCATCGGAGCAGCCTGAGTATTACACTAATGTTCAGAAGTGACAGCTAGTTTTGTGATCCACTCTAAGCCACTCCGTGCAGCGGGAATCTAGGCACGAAATGGCATTTTTCATGCATCATTGCTTCTGTGACCTCATCTCTCGGCATCCACCCCATAAAAAATAAATAAATAAAACAATTACATTTTGAAAGAGCTGGGTGAGAAAGATCTTAAGTCTGAATAAAATGCAGTTTTCAAGTTCCAACCTTGGTGAAATTAAAGGTTTAGTTCAACTAAATCTGAAAATTGTGTCATCATTTAATCACCAAACCCATAAGAGAAGGGGCAAGTTGTCACAAGTAAGATTTTGTCACAACTCCAATTACACAAATGTTTATCAGAATTTTAGTATGTTGGTTAGTTTCATAACACATAGTTCTAAGCCATCTTATATTAAAAAATACTAAAAACTAACTAAGCTTTTGCTTTTTAAATTTAAATGGACTTTAGAGGTGTAAAGGCGCATTCTATTTTGACTACTTTTTTGTAGGCAACACTGTGAGTCATGCACTTAAAGTACAGAATTTGAGTTTTTAAAATACATAAATTGAGTTTGTAGCAATAGCTTTTTTGAGAATGATCAACAACTTTTTTGTAGGAAGTACTTTAAGGTACGTACTTAAAGTACAGAAACTGAATTTTGAAAATAAACTCTGAGAAATAGTCACTTTGTGGCAAACAGCACTCTTCTCCTCTTTTCTTTTACTTTTTTTCAGTTTGTTTTGTTATGGCTTTTTTAATTTTTTTTTAAGTAGGTGCATTTGAAGTCACCCGTTAAAGACACACTCAGCATAGACACCTAAAAAGCTCTCTGCACACCTAACCTCGTTTCCCGTTCCTCGTGTAGGGCTGACAACAGCAGAAAAGACACAGTTTCAGTCATGTTCTTAATATGAAGCTATTTGGCTCAAGACAATTTCCTTATTGTACCTCTCTGCTCTGCTGCTTTCTCCATCACCTGCTTCACCAATCTGAAATAATAAAAGCGAGTCGGAAACCCTGGGTGACTTTAAGTGTCCCAAAGAAGAAAAGAATGTGAGAGTGTAAAAGTATGCTAGTGTTCCTCATCCACCCACCTCTCTGTCCCCAGACGAAAGAAAGAAAAGTGGTATGAGAGTTTTCTAAATGGATGAAAAAGGATTGGGTATTCCTGATGGGTGTGGGAATAATGGCTTGGCTGGAGGGAGCCAAAAGCTGCAAGATTGTGGCGCATTTATGAAAACCTTCATTAAGTATATGAAAGGTTGTGAAATTCTTCACGCTGACTGTACGCATCTATTCAGAGAGGGGCACTTTGGCTATTGTGTTTATTGCCAGAGCTGAGCTTAAACTTCTTAATGCTACTTGCAATTCAGATAGCCAACACTTACTTAAATTGTTCTTTGTATGATCAATAAATGCCCCCTCCTGAACGCCATTATTAGCACATGAATCAGTTTAACCGGCTTTATAAAATTGTTGACAGTTTCACAGTACATCGACAATTAATCTGAAATGTGATACGGTTTTGCTGCGTCACCTTTTACAATCCACATTTAGTTTTTCACGGCACATGCAATACTGCACCATGAGACACCATGAGATAAAAGTCTGATGTAATCCTTATGGTCTTAGAAAAAGAAATTCAGGGTATGGAAGCAGATCCCAGAGCTATCAGGCAAAGAATCAAAGCTTTATGAGTAAACAGTGTCAAACCTCAATATTATGATCCACTGGTGGTTTATAAGACAATGCAGCTGGCACAATAGCGTCTCAGGCAAACAACTCCACTCCCCCAAGACTTCACTTCCTCACAGATAAACTGAAGGGTTTCTTTACACTGGCTCTTTCTGAGTTACCCAAGAAAGCACGGTTGTGATCTTATTTCATGATTGCATACTCACAACGTCACTATTACAGCAAGTGCTAAAAATAAATTAAACGCACAAAATATTTCACTTTATATATTACTTTAATTTTAATATAAGCAGAAACCTTATGAATTTTCAGTTAATGGTACACATGCATTAAGCAAACTGTAGATGTGTTTTACATGTTGACACCAGGCATATTTAAGAATATATAAATATACTTCTAATATATGCTTTTAAATACTTTTCTTTTTTTTCTTTTTTTTTTTAAATATGCTTATTTTTAAACTCTGGATAACTGACAGTGGATAGTGCCTACTAAACTGTCAATCACCCACTGCACTATAGAATTATTATTATTATTATTATTATTATTATTTTAAATACGTTTAAAAACATTGCTGTTCAGGATATATTAGCATGTACACAACAAATGCAATATGGTCACAAGTATGTATGTATTTATGTACAGTATGTATGTATGTATGTATGTATTTATTTAAATAAATTTAATAATTTATTTAATATATTTGATTTTTGTATTTACTTATTTTATTTTATTTTAAATAGGGACAATGAACATTAATTAACATGAGGACTGATATCCATGTGTTCCAGCATGATTCCAATGAACAAAAATTATACCAACAAAAACAAAACAACAAAATCATTTAATTTCAATTTCATTATGGATTATATGTAATTACCAGAAGTATTTAATTAACTGAAGAATTATTATAATTATTATATTATAATTACATTTAATTAAACACACACACACACACACACACACACACAATTGCGGGGACTTTCCATAGACTTCTATTGTTTTTATACTGACCAAATGCCATTTTCTATCCCCTAACCCAACCCTAACCCTAAACCTACCCCTTACAGAAAACCTGTTTGCATTGCTACACTTTCAGATAAAAATCATTTACTATTTTTACTATTTTTTTTATTCGATGCATATATTATATATATTAATATTCGACTTCAGGCCGGTCCCCACAATGTCAAAAATGTAAAATTTTACTATCCTTGTGGGGACATTTGGTCCCCACAATGTAGCATAAACTAGAACACACACACACACACACACACACACACACACACACACACACACACACACACACACACACACACACACACACACACTTTTTAACTGAAAAATTTAGTTAACTATATAAATAAAGGTGACTTGACTTGACTTGACTTGACACACACACACACACTCATATATTTATATGTGATTAGTTAATCAGCCTATCATGTAATTAATTTAAATAATAATAGTAAATATTAAATAAATGAATGAATGAACGATTGATTAATTGATTGATTGATTATGGTGGGAAATCTACATCCATCTGCAGCTGTGGCTTATGGGCTAAAATTTCCAAGCTTTTTGCAAACAAACACAGCAAAGCAACTAAATTGACCCCTTAAAAACAGAATAGCACAGGATGCAGCTAAATCCACAAGCTCAACAGTGTGCCTTCAAATAGCCTCTCAAGCAGAGAGCATAACAAGTGGGTTTCTAGGGTTTATTATCACTGCATCTACTCTGTGTGGAGTTGCAGCATGTGTTTAATGCAGAGGTAGAACATACTGTTAAATAGTTACTTTATAATCTTGTCTGACCTTATAACCAGACAGTCATAACTTGTACTATATATACAAACACTCATATACATATAGTGGTATGTGTAGAGGTGTTTCTGTAGCTGCAGTGGTTCAGTAGGGGAGGAGGCAGCTGCGGACAGCCATCGGTATTCTCATCCTCCCCTTCACCTGCTGGCGAGTCCTTAATCCTGCCCTGCTGTGCATTTCATTTCCTCTTAACTAAAATGAAAATATGTCTAATAAGGTAATATTCTAAATTGTTTGTGTGTGTACACTATGGAAAGTATAAACAAAGGTCTGTTGTGTATTCAGTAGCAGAAATCATGCTGAGTGACACTGGTTGAGATCTTCTATACTTATAACACTTTAGTGGCTTTTTTGTGCCGCTCTAATCATCCATCATGATTCTATGGCACTGTGCCCACTACACGTAAAACATTGGCAGTACGTGGCTAGTGTGTTAACATGCAGCTGGGATAAAGAGTGGGAATACATAAGGGATCAGGCTTGAGCGCAGTGCAGTGATCTCGTCATTTTCCCTGTAAGTTTGTCAGAGGACGTTTGACCTCCAAGCACTTTGTTATGCATCATGCATGTATTTTAGTAAGTTTAATTGCTTCATGCCACAGGAGAGAAGTCTGCTGGTTTGTAGTCATTATAGGAAGAGATTCGCTCAACACCAAACACAGGAGCAGTGGCTTGACTTAGTACCACTGCAACACAGTGCAACAAGGTTAAGCTCAGCTTAATAAAACTTTAAGGAGCCATCAATGTTTAAATATCACTTTTACAGCATGAATTTGCTGTAAAGCAATGCAGGCGTCAACCAAATAACAATTTATATTTTCAATTATAAAAATTATAAAACGCATAGTTAAGAGAATGATTTCTGACTGAAAGAGTCCAATTTTTGTAAAATGCTGATAAAATGCATTGCTGTAAACAGTCAACAGTTAGACTACTGAACTACTTTATGGAGTACAAAATATCACTTTAATTATTATTATGAAAAAACATTATTTTTAATTGAACATATGTTCTATCATATTGATACTGCCTGGGTAAATAAAGGGTGATACACTTGTTACCATTTGTAAAATAATAATAATTATTATTATTTTATATATATATATATATATATATATATATACATATACAGTATATACAAACTTTAAATTGTTTTTAACTTCTTTTCTAGTAAAAACTGCTCAATGTCCATAAAACAAAATAAATTATGCAAAATTAACATTGTAACATAACACATGTAATATTATACAGCATATATCATATATCTGCAATACTGATAATCGCATCACGCTTTACAGAATTCATCATAACTAAAGCTAAACTCAAGATATATTCCAACATCTTATGCAATTTTTCAAATTTAACTTGATTTAAGGATCTTTAGATATTTTTACAGGAAAACAAGGCAAAAATATGATTATTAAAATGATTTTTAGCATGGCCTCTTGTGGCTTATTGCTTTAATAGGCCAGCACTCTAAAATCTACAGTGTGACGAGGACAACGAATGACATTCTGCAGATTGATGTATGTCGTAAGGTGATATCTTTTAATCGCAGCTTGGAAATATTACGCAGACTTTTCTCCCCCCTCTGCCATGATTGATAGGTTTTGTAAAAATTAAAGGCTAAACTCGGAGATCAGGAAGAATGATTCCCTGTCAACGGTTCTTTAATACTAAGACAGAGCACTGAGGAGTCATTTCTCTTGGGGCCAGGTGGGCAGAAGAAGAGCGAGCCGGAGAGACGGAGGGTTAGAAAGACAGAGAGGGCCATAGAATCTGAATCAATACTGTTTGCCATGAAAGGATGATTGGGAAAACAAAAGTAATCCGCTGCTATGTCTTTCTTTCTCATCCTGTTTTTCTTGCGTTAGAGGGCCAGATCTGCTCTTTTCATCACTGACTCACAATGCATTTTGTCCCTCCTTGATCACAAATGACATCTCCTCGTGTTTAAAAATGGATAGCGTGGCTGGAGGAATCTTGCCTTTATATCTGCTTAAAATGGATTGAGGTATAATGCTGCATGCTGAAGGTAAACTCTTCTATTCTCCAATAAATAGTTCACAATGCAATAACTAGACAAAATGATAGTTATATATCCATATTATTAGAGCAAGGGAAAATAGTTTGAACAGTGGACTAAACCACTTTGGTAGCCGGTTTAAGCACCATAACTGTAATCAGGAATATTCATATTGTTAATAATACATGTCATGGTCAAATGGAGTCATCAAAAGCGTTAAACAATTTCCCATTCATCTGTTCTAATGAAATATTAAAATGTTCCTTTGTTGTTTTTCTGAGTGTGCTCACTTCAGACCAATTACATTTACAGAGTGCTCACTATTATGTCTGAAACTACAACCTCAAACACTTTCATGCATTTTGCTCTCCAAAGTTAACAGTTGTAAATCTGCAGAATTGGACACATTGTGCCCTCAAGCATACTTTTCTACACTTTTCAGAGTGTAACAAACAAACAATGTTGCCTTCTAACTGATCTGGACACCTGAAATGTATTCTGGGAAGAGTCTGGCAGCATGCAGACACACTGAATGCTTCATTCTCATTTGCTGGAGGAGATTCAACTCATTTGGGCAATTGTCTAGAAAGATTCTCTGACCACAGAACATAAGCACATAATTGGTCCTGGATATATTGCAAAGTTCATAGCGTAGTTATTCCTTTCTGAGTAAGTAATGCTGCAGGATGATACTTGTTTGACTGCGTTGTTGCTCTGTATGCATGTCTGCAAGCACTTGTGTTCCACATAGATGAAGAATAAATAGGTTGGTGCACCTGTGTAAACAGTCCGAATTAAGTATTTGCACAAGCACTGTGAAGAAGTCAATAAATAAAGCATGCAATCTTAATGCATACTACAAAATATGCAAATCACAAACATGCCATTGTGATGGAATCAAAATTGCATATATGAAATGTTCAGCATTTAAGTATCAGTGATTTCAAAAATATCTGAAATTAACCATTTTGAAAACATAGCAATACAGATTCTGTTTACATTTATGAAAAAGTTAGGGGTCAGTACAAATGTTTTGTTTTGTTTGAAGATAAAACTGATCAAATGTGACAGCATAGAGTAGACTTTTACATTGTTACAAAAAATATACTTCAAATTTGTTTATATTCACATTAATTAATTCTTCATCGAAGAATACTGGCAAAGAATATATCAGGGTTTCCACAAAAAATAATAAGAGGAAATATTGACAATAAGAAGAAATATTTGAGCAGGAAATCAGCATATTAGAATGATTTCTGAAGGATCATGTGACACTGAAGACTGGAGTAATGATGCTGAAAATTCAGCTTTACCACACAAGAATTAATTACATTTTGAAATAAATGAAAATAGAAATCAGTGATTTTAAATTGTTATAATATTATCACAATAATATACTGTACAATATTATCACTGTAATTAAGTTACACCAACAAAACTAAACTTCAGATGAGTTAGAAATAGCTTCCTAGGTAACAATCACTTCTATACTGTATGTTGCTATGTGAGTCATGTTAACTTCTAAAGTTAAAATGTATATCTTGGCCTTTCATAATAGTCACCCTCACATATTTTTTAACAAAAAGAAAATAAAGATGTGAGGGATGCTTTTTTTAATATCTCGCAAATATTACATAAGATAAAGTTGATTCAACATAATGGTGCTAATGAATACCCAGGGCTCATGAGGGGTTGCAAGTGTTTGTGCTTGATATATTTACATTGTAATTATCTACCTAATTTGCAAAGATTAATTAACCATTTACATCAATGCATGCAAAAGCCACCCACTAGAATAAAAATAGTAAAATAAAGAGAAAAGAAAAAGCTGAACTGTGTAGTCTAGCTGGTTTAAATGTGTCTGCACGTACATCTGAGGTTGATGGACAAGACTTTATGATTATAGAAAGAAAATTTGCTTGTAATTCCGCTACCATTCAGGTCGGATAGACTTGTTTCCGTCCCAAAGCTCCGCTAAATGAGAGCAACTCTACCCACAGCTGCTAAAAATGATGACCTGCATCTGTGGAATAACAATAGCTAAACAACTGTTGTGATAAAAATTCCAGCCTGGCATAAGGTGGATAATGGGTAATAGAGAAAGTGAAATTATAAAAAAAAAGCTGCAGGACCAGCATTTCTGTCATCACCTCTGGAACACGGTGGCCATGGATAGACATGAGGTGAGCTGTCACATCGCTGGGAGGCCTAGCATAAGTGTCAAGTTTTTTTATGAGTCACGGGCCAAAATGATGACCCACGTCCTCATTACAAAGGGTTACGAGGAGTTCGCTTTGCTGGAGTGGAAAATAAAGGCAAATGTCCAACGCTACTACATACACTGGCACACTCATCTCTGCCCGCTCTCTTGTTCTCAGCTCTGAAATAGAGTTTTCCGGCCTGCCTGCCTGACTGGGATGTCAGGTGCATGAGATGTCCCTGGGACAGTAAATCGAGTCATTGCTTGACTCAGACTCTGCATTTCGATTTAAGATATTCAGGCATAAATCTGTCAAAAGCTGAGCAAAAATAATGAAATAAAAAACCCAGCAGACTGTGATTGAAACAGGCAACAGCAAGCATGCCCATTCAATCGAAAAGACAAGATTCTTGCCACTAGTTTGAAAAGGACCTAGAACAACATGTCTTTGAATCTTCCACACTTATAAATAGGCGTCTCAAAAGGACAGAACATTCCAGAACAGCATTAGTGAATGTGTGTACAACTGGCTTAAGTCCAAGCTCATAAATACAGGAGGGCACGTATCAGGTTGAATGTTCTGGGGTCTACGCAGACTGGTTTGCTTTAGCTATTGGACCAGAGAGCAGTTAGAACGTGCCCTTGGCTTAACTTTGAATTGTATATAAAACTATAAAAAGTTGTACATATTCGTACAAACTCAACTCATATGATAATAAAAGATTCTGAGAGGATTTTTCCATTATTTATGAATTAGTACCAGCTGTCTGGGTTGTGTGTGTCCTTCAGAACCAAATTAGAAATGTATTTTAAATTCCGAATAGCTGAATTGAAATTTGAATTAAAGGAACAAACGGGATAATTTCAATTGAGCTAATTCTCCAATTGTGAATCTTATCATGAAAATGTATTAGATGATGATGTCAGCTAATGACTTTCTGTTTGATTTTCCCCCCATTTCTGTTCATAAATTTTCAGAATTTCTGATTTTTTAAAATAATTTCTTATTAAAAAGCCTCAAAGTTTTGTTTTTAGTTTATGAAAAAGTTTTGTCTTTAGGTCTAGGTATAAAAAGATGACAAACAGAACAACAGACAGATGTAAAAAAAAAAAAAAAAGATAGATAGACAGAGACAGACAGACAGACAGACAGATAGATAGATAGATAGATAGATAGATAGACAGACAGACAATTCAATTCAATTTCACACTCGTGAACTGAAATGTAGCCAATTCTTCAATTCTGAATTTTATTATGAAAGTGTATTGGATGATAATGTCAGCTAATGACTTCATATTTGGTTCGTTTTCATTGTTAAATTCAGTTAAAACCGGAAGAAATCACAAGTTAAATGGTGTTTTAATCAAATGTATTCTGATTTTTTTTTAACATGTGTTATTGCATACTGAAGCATATAATGAAGATCCGAACACATTAAAATCAAACAGCTCAGTGGCAGTGCAATACCCAGCATGTGTATTAATAGAATGGCTGATAATTGTATCCTGGATATGACTGTAACTGTACAAATTTGAACTCATCAGTGCTTATCATTTGGCACAGCAAAAAGCCATTCTGCATAAACGGTTCACCATTATATACCACAACTCTCTGCAAACAAATCCCATATCCAAATGGTTGCATTGTGACTGCATTTTGATTATTACAGAGGAAAAATAACATCTTTTAACGGGGGAAAGAGTAAGAGAGAGCATTAGCCATTCAACTGGTGATAACGAGTTATCTGGTGTTGCACTGTGCCCATCAAAGGCTGTGTTTCAAGAGCTATTCAAGATGCTTTTAAAGTAAAACAACCACTCCACCACACAAAATAAAAAAAAAAAATGACAACAACATAGGCAGTTTTCACCAGCACAGTTTGTGAGCAAGTTGAATGAGACTGCCATACATTCAGACTCCAATGCACTCACAGAACAATGCTGAGATACTCCTAGAGAGCTATATAAACAGGCTTTGAGCCCGACTGTGAAGACTTTACAGCGCTACCTCTCATTTTCTGATTTCATAGCGTGCACATCATTACCCATGAAGGGACCACACACCTACGATGGCCATTGGCCCATAATTCAAGCCCTTGATGCAATTTCACTCTATTTGTTTCTCAGGAGCTGGGTGCAGAGTTTAAGATGAGGTTGATAATTCCTGTGTAACAGTCTTTAATCGGCCTGACAGGGCAACACTTGACCTTGGGGTGAGGTCGGTGTAGCGTGGATAAGAAGGCAATTTAACCATGTAGATGGCGGCTGAAGATAATGAACTCATATTGGAGGAGACAAATGTCCCAGGGGCCGAATGGTGAGCGATCACTCAACGCAATGTGAGACAACTGATCAAATCACTGACGGATGATATGGAGTTTATGAGTCCTCATATGCAACATCAGCGTGAAACATGCCGACAGATTGTGTTACTCCAGTGCTAGTGGGTTTAGCCATGTACAAGGTCAGAATCACCCACTTCAACAAACAAACAAACAAAGCCTAACTATAATTATAATTAGCTATAATTAAGCAATATCACATGATCAAGAGTGTTGTTGTTCTGAATTCAAGCTACAACTGCACTATTGTGTGTGATAATGCTTTTATATAACAGCTCATTGAACAAGAACATTTATTGATGTAATATTGCCAGTTGCATTGTTTATGTTTGCTGCTTCAAAGAAATTGTTTTCCAAAAAGCATCAAAAGCTGAGCAACACACTGCAGGTGTTTAGTTCCTGAATGAATTGACCGTTCGCAAAGACCCGCCCTCCTTAGTTACTGTTGCCATCTCTGGCAAACAATGCCGCTCTCACACTACACATCATGTTCTACGTAGTGAAAAATACATCACAGAGCAAAGAGAAAACTGACAATATACCAACAGACAAGACAGAGGAGGTTACTTCTGGTATGAAACAAGGTCTCAGGACTCTTAGCTTTCAAATTTTGTCATTTTTAAAGAAATTCAAACAAAATACCCTTTTGTGGCTGTTTGTCGTGACAGATAACTGTATTGCCTCAGTTCAAACACGTGAACCGATTGTCTTGTAGCATTTGGACCAATCAGACACACGATTTTGCATTTGATTTAACAAATCAATTAGTCATTAAATTAACAAATAGTCACAGACCCCTCACCCAATACACATACTGGGTGCCAATATGTCTGTGAATGACTCCAGGCCCCCGGTTCCATAGCAACCGATCTGATAACACTAGTTTTATTGCTCAAAGGAATGCGGGCAGAGCAACATTTCCCCTTAGGAAAGACACATTATGCCATAAAAATGGACTCCTCTCTAATTAATTCATAGAAAAACCTTTCTTTGAATGAACACACATATCTTCAGGTCATTGTGTATATTATTACTGTTCTTGTATATGTTCTTGT
>JAFVLL020003381.1:0-18320 GCA_021397915.2 Tor tambroides | reverse complement strand
GTGAGACGGGAGGACAGGTGCATTGGGATGTTACAGACACTGACACAGAGATAATTAGAAGAAGCTGTGAGCATATTTATACACTTTGAACAGTGATGTATTCAGGTTTGAAGGTGAAATTATCTCTATTACGTGTCTGTGTGTGAGAGAGAGAGCAAGAGGAAGAGTTTATGAGTGTGTGTGTGTATGTGTGTGTGTGTGTGTGTGTGAGACCGTGTCCGGATGACAGTACCTGGTCTAACACTACTATGTGTGTCTGTTGTTCACTGTCTGGCCTGCCTGTCTGTAATCAAGTCTTTTAATGGTTCCAGCCAGTAATTGCACTGTATAGCCCCAAGATAGCAATCAAAGGACTCAAAGATGCTGGATTCTTCTCTCTCTCTCCCTCTCTCCATGACTATCGTTCTGTCTCTCAATTTTCGACGTAATTTTTTTGCAGACCATGTAACAAAAGCATCTTGGCATCTGTTTCTTAGTGTTTGAGGGGGGAAAAATCAATTCAAACTGAGCTAATGGCAAAATGGATATTTCTTTGAAGATTGGCCTGGCCCCCGACCCCTCCCTCTATCTTCTGAGCATTGTTTTCCTCTTATCTTTCCCCCATTACTAGCCCACACTAATGGCCCTTTTAAGTCTGTGGCCATCTGCATTTGCTAAAAAATTATGTCCTCTTCATCTTGACTTAAACACAGTCACTTTAAGGTTAAGTCATAGGTTTGTTGCGCAGCACAATTTGTAAGTGGTGTATATTTACTTCAGTGTGCATACTACAGCATTCACACTGCCAGCAAAAAAGCACAGGTGAAAATACAGTTGTAGAGTGCTTTGGATAAAAGCATCTGCTAAATGATGAAATATATATATATATATATATATATATATGTGTGTGTGTGTGTGTGTGTGTATATATATATATGTATATATTGTCATAAAATCTTTAGGTGAATTCAGGTAAATTAGATGAATATAATGTAAATTATAAGCAAAAATACAGTAAAAAACAGTAATATTGTGAAATGTAATTAAAATTTAAAATAACATTTTCTTGTTAAGTATTTTAAAATGTATGTTTTTCATTCTTGGTGCTTAATAAACATTTCATATTATTATCAATGTTTAATATTTTTGTGGCAACCATGATAGATTTTCTTTAAGAGAAAGTTTAAAAGTAAGCTGGTAAATACTGTCTGTGTGTTGCAGGCACACTGTGGTGCTCCTCACATATGCCATCTGAAACAGGCTTTATTCAGCATCAGACCACGGTTGTTGAATCAGATATGGATGTTTGACCTCTATGAAGTGCAAAACTTATCAAAGAGACGTCATTTTATGAAGAAAAGGGTTACTAATCTAATCTTGTATTGATTGGCTGACTTGATCAGTTGATGCAGTTTACAACAGCACAAAATCTATTTGTAACTGTAACTCTACAATACCTCAGTGAAAATAAACAATACAGAGGGAGAGAGAAGGACACCTGCAGATCAGCAGATGTTCCATCCATTATCACTCCGCTCCTTCTCTTCTTCCTAGGGCCTGTCAAGACACTGCTGCACTTCTCCGATGTTTAACTGTACATTTACACTTAAGTTACTATTTAAATAAGAGAGATCTTAAAAGTGGATTTTTTTTTTACTTGTTTGTCTTGAGCAGTTTAATTGTCCACTGTTCTTCAGAAAAAATCCTCCAGGTTCTGCACATTCTTTGGTTTTACAGAATCTTCTGCATATTTGAACCCTTTCCAGTATATAGACTATAATTCTGAGATCCATTTCTTCACACACAAAAAAAAAACTGAGGGACTCAAAACTATTACAAGAGGTTTAAATATTCACTGATACTCAAGAAAGGAACACGATGCAATAAAATCCAGGGGGATTTTTTATTTGTGTTTTTTTTTTTTTTTTGTATATATTTTGTCTTCTGAGAAATATTTGAAGATCTGAAGGGCTGGGATAAATGATATATATATATATATATATATATATATATATATATATATATATATATATCATTTATATATATATATGATCTGTCTTTCAACAAAATCCTATTTTTTAGGATGTTTACTGAAAGTTTACTGTCTTGATGCATCGTTTCCTTCTTGAGCATCAGTGAATGTTTGTGAAATCGTTGATTGTATGAGTCCCACAATTGTTCTCAGTGAAAAAAAGATCTCAAAATCATACAGTCAACCCTGGAAAGGATTCAAATATGCATAAGATGCTGGCAAAATTAAAGAATGTGCAGAAACTGGAGAACAGTGGACAGTTTAACTGTTTAGGACAAACAAGGGCTTGTGAACAACTATCACAAAAAAAAAAAAAAATAGGATATAGGAATCAGGCATGTGGAATATTAGGAACTATTAGGAATCAAATCTATGTTTTGAACTGGATATTTAAAAAAAAAATCATTTTATTTTGTCTTGCAGACTATATGTAAACATCTGTTTTATTAAGTAGATAATTTGAGGTAGTATTAAATGTGACCCTGGACCACAAAACCAGTCATAAGTGTCAATTTTTCAAAATTGAGATTTCTACATCGTCTGAAAGCTGAATAAATAAGCTTTCCACTGATGTATGGTTTGTTAGGATAGGACAATATTTGGCCGAGATACTACTATTTGAAAATTTGGAATCTGAGGGTGCAAAAAAATCAAAATACTGAGAAAATCACCTTTAAAGTTGTCCAAATGAAGTTCTTAGCTATGCATATTACTAATCACAAATTAAGTTTTGATATATGTACGGTAGGAAATTCACTAAATATCTTCATGGAACATGATCTTTACTTAATATCCTAATGTTTTTTGGCATAAAAGAAAAATGGATAATTTTGACCCATACAATGTATTTTTGGCTATGCTAAAAAATATGCCCCAGCGACTTAAGACTGGTTTTGTGGTGCAGGGTCACAAATGAAAAAACAACATGCCAGTTTTATGATAACTCTTATTTTGTTAAAATTGTTCATATCTACGAGGTGTATTTTATCATATGACAGCAAATGTACTGTATATAGTAGTCTAGTACCTCTTTTTGTCATTCTTTCTGCCAAATCATGAATATTAATCTCAGTTTTCAAACTGTAGCTCACAAAACAAGGGATTTGGTGATATTTCATTCATTACTCCCAAAAGGTGTTGGTAATTTTAAAGAATGAATGTTCAGGGTTTGTAGTCACATGAGTAAGTTCCATCCTCAGACATTTATAAACAGCATAGATACTTATGAGAAACAGAGGAGGAGTCAGTGTGTGCTTAATGTTTGTGGATTGTTTTGAAGTGTGCGAGTGCAGGCTGATCCAGAGAGAGGTTGCAGTCTTGTTTTGTAAGGCCTGTGTGTGTGTGTGTGTGTATGTGTGTTTGTTCATTACAGCGCAGCTGGTCGCTCTCTTCTTTTGCCCTGAACAGAATAATCACCACAGTCAGGTTAACACGACCCATGGAAAATGAAACACAGTGCAAATGAGAACACTGGTACTCTTTGCAGTGCTCTCGCCTCATCTCCTTTCCTAGTTTCACTTTAGTGGTTCGAGGGGTAGAGGGGAAATTGGGGCATTCAGGAATATTTGAGTCACATACATTAGATGCAGGATACTGCCATTTTTAACCTTTTTTTCTTGCATATTAAGCAAAACGATGCCTTTGATTTGGTGGCTTAATACAAGTAATAGTTCATGTTTCACCACATGAATTTCCAATTAAATAAGACTATATAAACTTTTTATATTTTTAAATATTTTCAACTTAAGTATAAGTAGAGGATGCACAAGGTGAGTATTTTGAACAGTCACTTGGCTCTTTCCACAAGAAGATCAAATTAAGATTTTTTTCCCCTCATCCCAGGGAAAGGAGGTGCTTAATCTTTAAAGTGTTGATCATCAACCTCAGGAAGTCAATCTGAATTTTTTTTTTTTTTCTGTTTTAAATGAGGCTTGTAATTTTGCAATTCTATAACCAAATATGTCATTTCAAAATACAAGAAAATAGAAATTTTACAATATTAGTTGTGTGATTTAATTATTTTCTAGCAATTAATTGTAATTCATGTAACATTAATTAAAAAAAAGGAAATGAAAAACACAAAATCAATCAATCAATCAAAATGTAGATTGTGAAGTAACAGTGTTATGTGGGACACAGTTAAACACTGTTTTTGGTAATTAAAATGAATGAAATATTTTTCCTACGATGAAAATATTATGTAGTAATCTTTTAATTTAAATAAAATATAATCATCTTGATAAAGTAATAAAAATAATTTATTATCTGTTATATTTACTCAATGATAAAATCAATTTTGAGTCTGGCTACTTAGGGGTCAGTGCCCCCTCTGACAGCCCCCAAAATCCACCTGTTTCTTCTCTTCTCTTATTCTTTATAAAAACTCTTATCTAGTTAATATAATCTCTCTGTCTCTTTCCAACTTTCCTCTCAAATTTATGACAACAGGGGTTGAAAGTTGTAATAATGTTTTGGTTGTTTCACGGAAAGGCCTGTGATGAATGCATAGGAGAGTTCAGGGATTTTTTTAAACAGGGATTTTTTTTTTCTGGTATTTAACATTCAAAAGAGACAGAGCAGAAAAACAACATCATCAACAGCAAACACAAAAGTAAGTATTGTTGATGTCAGTTTGTTTTTATGTGTACCATTTTTCATCAGAGAGGTGTTTAAGTCATGTCCAGCTCCTCAAGCACACCTCGGCCCTCTAATGACTCCAGATTTTTAAAATCTTGTTCCCTCTCTTCCTCTCTCTCATTTTCCTCTCAGTGCCTCGAAGGCTGTGTGCTGGTTCCTGTAGTATTAAGGCATGCAGACTCCCATTACTAAATTGTATAGTGTCATTTCCACCAGGGCTTATGATTAGAGGAAAGAGGGTCTTCGTGCGTCAGATAACATCAGGCAGAAGAGACAAGGGTGAGACCCCTGCCTGGAGGGGCTGTGAGTGTGTGTGTGTGCGTGTGCGTGCGCTGAGGGTGTGAATCCCAAAACAAAGTGCCAAGTATCCGCTTTCAGTGTGAACACCCTCTGTGATAAGATCAGAGAGAGGGATGTGCTGGTCTTGTCGTGGTGGTAAATGTTTTACCTGTGTGGTTTTGTAAAGGGCAGGATCTGCAGACGGTATCTGCGATTTACAGGTTTACGTGCTGATAAAAACACAAAAGACCAGCCTGGGCCATGAAGAGCAGTGATTTTAGCCACCCAGCTAGGGACATATCACACATACACATGCATACGCACACAGATCAGTCCTTTCAATACGTCGCTGACTGCACCATCAATTAGCAGAGGAGTGTGATAGCGTGATTGTGTGTGAGTTTGGGAGGGGGGCCGCTTTATAAGGGACAATGAGAAGGACATGGAGGAGGGTGGAAGAGAGATAAGTTTGTAGGTTATTGTCTCATGACAGAGACCTGGATAAATGCCTTGTCTTTCGGTTAATGGAATGAAAGGCAGAATTATTCATTTGTTTCTCATATGTAGCCAAGACAGCTGGAGAACAATGGAATACAAGGCCCCTTTCTGCACCGCTGCCAAGCTACTGTACAGCACAGCTAAATACAGCTCAATCAATCACTCTATGATAAGCCTGAATGCAACAGGAATTTAAACACATAATATAAGCGTATGTACACTACTGTTCAAAAGTTTGGGGTCAGTATAAAAATACTTTTATTCAGCAAGTATGTATTAAAGTGATCAAAAATAACTGTAATAATGTGAACGGTTACAAAAGATTTCTATTTCAAATAAACGCCTTTCTCTTAAACTTTTTATTCATTAAAAATAATAATAATAATAAAATTTAAAAAATGTTTAAAAAAAAAAAAAAGAAGTACAACTGTTTTCATCACTGATAATAATAATAAGTAATGTTTTGAGCACCAGATCAGCATATTCGAATAATTTCTCATGATAATTTGACACTGAAGACTGGAGTAATTGGTAAGACTTTACAATAAGGTTCCATTTGTTAACATTAGATAACTACATTAATTAACAGTATTATGTATTATTGTTATTAACTAATGTTAACAAAGATTAATAACCTTATTGTAAAGTGTTACTGAGTCATTTCTGCTAGAAATTCAGCTTTGCCATCACAGGAATATTTTAAATATATATTAAAAAAGAAAACTTTTAGAAAACTAAATTGTGATAGCATTTCACAATATTACTATTTTTACTGTATTTTTGATCAAATAAATTCTGGTTTAATGAACATATGTGACATCTTTCAAAACCATAAAAAATCTTACTGACCACAAACATTTGAACGGTTATGTATGTTTTTATTATATTTATATTTTATTTGGTTTTTTATTTATTTTATTTTATTTACATTAAAAAGTAATATCATAGTGGGTGAAATTAAAAAATATTAATTCCACAAAAAAAAAACTATTAAACTAAATATATTGATGTTGGTTAACAAACAACATCTTAAAATGTTGACTTTAAAAACAAAGTACACATCTGGTGGTATTTTCTTATCAGTTTCAAATAATCTTCTCTATAAAATTGAACTCAACATCTTTTTAAAAACACCTCTGTAAAACATGTTTACACAAGGGATTATCATGTCAAATACCACACATACTGTATATTTACAAGGATGTCAGGAATCACAATAGGATTTTCTGGTCTTTAATGGGTATGTGGAACAGCTACGTATGTTTTCCGTTTTTAAGAGGATGAGTTTAATTTAGCTCGGCAATAATTATTTTGAAACAAGCCCGGCTGTGTTCCTGATCTCAGGCTTCAATCTGTACATATATAGTCAGATTAAATGCATTGCGTCTTCCATCAGTTTTTTTTTTTTTTTCTTACATGTCCATAAATACACATTTTCTTCAGTAGAAAACAAGAGTATGTGCATGTGAATCTCACTCGCTCAGAGTGAGTGTTTACCAGATCATCAGAGATGAATCTTGTAGTCTCTCTTTGGCACACACAGGAGGGGGCACTTTTCGACGGACACTGAAATGCAACATTCCTAAAGTTTCTAAAGGCACGCACGCTTAAATACGCTCATGCGAATAAACACACATACATCGCTCTCAATACAGTGCCATTGACTTTATGTGCAATCAGCTTGTATATTGCTTGGATGCGTTCTAAAAACCAAAATTGACAGAAGGATTAATCAAACGGATGATAAAACGAATGACATCATCACATCCCCGGACTGATCCAACCAGAATGCTATGTCAGACAAAAAACAAACTCTCTCCCTCTCTCTCACTAACTCCGTTTAGTTTTATGTGTGTTCTTAATTGTAGATGTCCTTGTAGCTTTGATTGTTCTCTGGGTATTTGTTGTGTCTTTAGGTGACCACATAAGAGAGCTTTTTTAAAAGCCCTTATGCCTTTACCTCTCCACTCACTCACTCACTCACTCACTCACCTGTATTAAACACTGAGGAGGAGCCAAGAGGACAGGAGAAATGCTGTTTGCAGGTCACCAAGGATCAAAGAGGCTTGTCAAAGTGCTTTTAAACATCTCAACTTTTCAGACTGCTTTTAAAAGTACACTGAGAACTTCCAAGATTGAAACTCCTTAAACAAGCTAATTGCAAAGTATGCTATCCATAAAATCTCAATTCTGATCATCCCGGTACACAATGTTGCAGTGCTGTCCAGACTTGCAGCAACTGATCATGGCCAGGGTTTTAGAAGCAGTTGCACAAAAGTTGTACTTTTGTAAGTTCTATGACGTTTCCCAAATGCTGTGTTGTCTATAGTATGCTTAAAACATTTGTTTATAACTGAGAACTAATAACACCCTATAATAACTAACAGGTCTTGTAATGATGTTCTGTTCATGAGTTTCATTTATTAATGTAAATAACATTCTGGTTCAGGTAACTGGTAATAAAATAATGTCTAAATCTTAAGGTGGTTATGATCACATTGGAAAAATTTAGGTGAAATTTCACAGGCACAAAAAGGTCTATTTTTTATTGACAACAGCATAGTATAAGCTCACACTGAAGTGACTTTCTAACAAACCAAGGTCAGTGCCTTGAATTTACAGGCATAACCAAAATCTACAGGGGGAAATTTTCACACTAAAATAGAAAACTGTTATTTTAAATTGTGATAATATTTCACAGTATTACTGTTTTTGCTGTATTTTTGGTGAAAATAAATTAGTAGCGAGTATAGGTGACTTCAAAATAAATAAATAAAATTGTGTGTGTGTGTGTACCCTAGTGCAGCGGTTCCCAATTCCAGTCCTCGCGCCTCCCCGCTCTGCATATTTCGTATGTATCTCTTATCACATATGACGTTTGTTCTATTCAACCGTATGTGCCCTGCGAAGTGGACATCACCGGATATTCCGCCATGATTCCAGTTCGAAGTGAGCGTATATGTTACATACGAAGGGCATTAAAGTGTGCGAGACGTTAATTTAAATAGTATTTATTTACAGAGGTATAATATGTCACTTCACACTTCTCTAGTAAGAGGACTGGAATTGGGAACCGCTGCCCTAGTGAAAAATAAATATACTAAAATGTATTTAAAATACATTTATTTCATGCTAAGTATGCAACAAATACATTTACATATTTAAGTGCTTAATAAAAATACCATGCAATTGTACTTTTACTAAACTAAACTGGTATATTCAAAGTATGCTAAAATGTAAACTAATAAGTAAACTAATTTTGTATTTAATGCACTTTAATTGTGCCGAAGTAGTGCTGAAGTCCAACTAAAGATATACTTAAGTATATTTGATTGTGCTAAAGTGGAACTATTGCAAGTATATTTTATAACACTTAACAATAAAACACATTTTTGGCTTAATATTATGAAATGTGCATTGTACACCAGTAATACTCCAAATAAAGTTTAAATATAATTTTTATATCAGTCTTGAGTGATACGTCAGTAAATATGTATACTTAGCATGAAACAAATGGATTTTAAATTTATTACTTTTTATTTTATTATTTAAATCGTTAAATGGTTTGGCCCCTCCTTACCTTTCGGATTTACTGTCAGAACATCGTCCAGTTGTGTCTCTCCGGTCGTCTAATCAGCGATTGCTACGTATTCCAATATCAAAGCTGAAAAGTAGGGGTGACCGTGCTTTCTCAGTAGCGGCTCCCAGATTGTGGAATGCACTACCCTCCAGTATTAGATTTGCTCCATCTATATCTGTTTTTAAATCTAGGTTGAAAACGTACTTGTTTGAACTGGCATATGGTCATTGATGAAATGTAGTGCACTGTGTTTATTTGTTTTTATGATTTATTATTTGAGATTTTTACTGTCTTTTGTATTGTGTAAAGCACTCTGGTCAACTGTTGTTGTGTTTAGTTGTGCTATAGAAATAAAATTGACATTGACATTGACATTGACATTTGGTATATATATACTTAAAAAAGTAGTTTGTCAGACAGCATGAAATTAAAAAGTACTGATTACACAAAAAGTTCCCTTTTTAATTTTAGGTGATTACATTCACATTGTTAAAATTTCATGGGCAAAAAACATCCGTAGTCTATTGTCAATAGCGTGGTGATATTTAGGCTTACAACAAAGTTACTTTCAAAACAAGCAGCTTTCTGTTAGTCAGTGTGGTGAATTCGTGACTACCATCAGTGAGATTTCAAGCAAAACTCACACTCGCACAGATTCCTATTGAAATGACTGCATTTCTTCTGTGAACATTCGCAGAGCAACAGCAAATATGATTGCAAGTGTAATTTGTAATTTGCAAGGTCATTGTGAAACCCGTCATGTCACTGCTGCCAGGGTGCTACTGTGTTGTAATCCACTGTACATGTGAATACATATTTCAGATTCCCTGTAAATCGGTAAAATCATTAAGCGTAGGGCTTCTCAAGTGCAGATGTGTTTCATGTTGAGTCTGAGTGAACTGAGTCAAATTCATTATGTTCTGATTGTTATCAGAAATGAATTCTGCCAATGAGCTACAGGGATGAATACATTTCTAGCTAAGTCTGTTTTGGAGAAGTGTAGTTTAGGCCCAGGCATCATGACCAGTGTAAGTCAGGAAAAGTAAAATATTTTTAGCAAATACTGTCAGTCAGTGACTGGGTTGACATGCAAAACATTTCAGAGAATAAGACAATGTCCATGCTAAAGTATTTTGGATGTACTCAAGGAAATTCATAGCAGATGCTGTTACCTTCAAAATCAAGTGCATTTAATGAAGACTAAAGTACCAAGTTAAATATTATATTTTAAACATGCTACTATAACTAAAAAACAATATCTTCATTGGCTGGTTAAATGTCAAACCGTACAGTGAGCTGGAATCTAGTGATGAGAAGAAGCTTCACAACAGCACATGTTGAAATGTGTTAACAGAGACTTAGCAACTGTCAGCAAGAGCTAAAGTGTCTTACTCCTGTCTGACTGACCTCGGCCTGTCTGTCTGGCAGTTTCACACTCAATTTTATTTTATCTGTAACTCTAATGCTAACCATAAGTCATAAATCTGCTCTGTTCCCGCAATAGTTTACTCTGTAAGCTGCTTGCTTTTGCTCCTGTTTTTAATGAGTGTAGCAAATCAGATATGTGCAATTGGCAACGTATCCTGCCCCCTCATACAGCAAGCTATTGTGTGTCGAGGGACACAAGACTAAGAGAAGTTTGTAGAGTCTATGTCAGTGATTTATGTCGTATAAAGTTGCACATTGTATCTGACATTGTGTAAGCCTGCTCTAGCTTAGATTCTCATGTGTGTTTATGCACCATGTGTATTTGCATTTGTGTGTATATTTATGTTTCATTATGGGCCCAAACAGATTGACTCTATCCGTGATGAGTGTGTAAGTAGTCTCGTGTTGCAAGCAGCTGTTGTGTTATAAAGCTTTTCTGCTTTGACAGGCATAAATAGTGTGTGCCATTGGCCACTGAGGTTTGATAGGGATATTATATCATGAGATTAAACTCATTGCAGGTGCTTTTTACAATGCAACTGTACTAACAAAGCTTTAAAATCCATTGTATAACATTTTTATGACTGGATATTAGTAATTTAAAAATAAATATGGAGCATTTTCAGAGAATATTTTTTAACCTTTTAACAATGAGTTTGATGGTAGATTTTAGTCAGTCACACTGGCACTAATTCAGATGCGCACTAGGACTGCGTGGAGTAAAATCATCCTTTCCACTTTATGAAGCAAGACATAAATTTCACTCCCATTACAAAACAACAGGAAGATAATACACTTATTTGCACCACATTCACATGCATGCATACTTTACCAAAAGGAAATGGTCGTTAAAAGCTGTCATAATTGGCCTTGAAATATGTTGCCATATTTTGTACCTTTCCACAGTTGCATGATGGCAAAAGATGAGATATTTCATAAGTACAGTTATGACACATCCTCTTGACTTGTGTAAGGCTTACATTATTATTTGCCACTAAAGTCCTGTGTTAATCTGTAGACATGAACTGCAAATAATAAAATAAGCCTTACACAAGTCATGTTGAATATGACTTAAAATGTAAGCAAAAATAGAATTGAAAGAAATTTAATTACATTTCTTTCATTTGAATTTATGTTGTTAAATTATGTTGTAAAATGGTTTTCGAAATTAATATTCTGAGGATTTATGCAGAGACGTCTTTTATTTATTTATTATGCTTTTGTCTATATATGGAATAGCCACTCTGATACAAAGATTTTGATCTGATTCTGTCTGTCTGTCTATCTATCTATCTATCATCTATCTATTTCTTTTTAAGAGGAAGAGAGCTGTGTGACAGACCGCATGGAAGAAAATCAAAACTCCCTCAGGTAAGCTACTTACCCTGTCTCAAGAGCCTCTTACACAAATCTCCATAAGGATGAGAGAGAGGCAGAGGGGGATCATATCTCATCAGCATGTGCTTCTTGGTGTGTCTTGTTATCACTGAGCGCTGATTCTGCGTGACGATGTTAAACAGCATGATCACTGACCCAACACTACTGTAGGGATCAAAATGTCAGCCTGTGTATGCGGTCGCAGTAATTGTGTGGCTGCCCTCTGGGGTGACTGAACGGAGAGAGAGAGAGACAAATACAGCAGTTCAGACTCCACAAAAGCATTGCACACACAGTTTTTCACTACAACTTCTCGCCCATAGGTAACTTCTTGCATGCATCTGTGGATGAATGAATTGGAAAAGTGTAAACAAATGAAGCGAAAAAGAGCCACAAAGAATGAGAGAGGAAAGGAGTGATGGGCCTTCTCCACACAGAGAGGTGCTTTGATAGAGGAGCATCTCTGTGCTGAAACACTTTGCACCCATCTCTCTTTCTCTCTCTCTCTCTCCCTCGCTCACACTCTCTCTCTGTCACTTAAAGAATGCTCTCCAGTGCTGGATTAATTAAACTCTAAACATTAAATATTGATTGATGCATTATCAGCGCCTCCCAGTCGCTTCCGCCCAGATTGATTTCCGACGTGATTTATTGTCATATTTGTAGAGTCATTTCACTTGATAACAAAGAGGAATTGCTGCTCGCAACCTCGCCTCGGCCCCCCGTTTCTACTTCCTCCTACGCCCCCACCCAAACCACAGCCTCTCTACTCTCTCTCTCTCTCTCTCTCTCTCTCTCTCCATTTGTTACGTGTAAGATATGACTGCACACAGCCTGTGTATATTATCATTATTCAAATTGAAATGATAAAACAGCCCATGACTGATGTTTTTCCTCTTTGTCCTGCTTGCCTATCATCACGCTCTGAAATGAATCCACAGAGAAAAGAGCTGGTTAAATCAGCAGCTATAATTCATGGACAGAATCTTCACCTTTTATTCAGTTTAAATTCTCAGAGGTTTTGTTGTTATTAGATTGAAGTGAGAAAAGTTTTGACTAAATTTGAATGTGATGTGATGAATGAAGGATGTGACCATCAGAACAATCTCAACTGGTGCTCACATGATATGTGGGCCTTTGTTTTATGAGCATTTGACTACATCCTATCAAATTACTATTTAAATGTCATTAGCTCAAAATGTTTCTCTTTTCTCCAAGGCAAATATGTATTTTTTTTAAAATGGTCAAATGATCATTTTGCACATTCTTTTAAACACTAACTTTTGTTTGTTTGTTTGTTTTTTGGATATGCATTTGCTTAATACAAAGTTTCATCTACTGAGGAACCACACGGTCAGCAGGTCAAAGTTGGTTTTAGGATAATGACCTGTCCAGCCGATCACACTTCCTTCTGTTTCTCTCCCTTTTTTCCTGTTTATTGACAGCATATGTCAGGTATCACATTCTGTTAAACAATTTGACTTTTTATTACATTCTCATCCTCTCCAACAGAATCTACAAGTAAACATCAAATGAATGGGCCTTTTTGTGGAGTGATTACACCATCAGAAGTTTTTCAGATCACCAATGACAGGATGAGGCTTTATGAATTGGATGTGGTGTGAGAAAGCATCTGCTTGACTGTTACAATCCAATTATTGTCTCTTCCAATAATCCCGGTGGTATTTTTAAACTGTGCAGTAGCACACACAAGCTTTTATTTAAATTTGTGAACACTACATAATTCTATTTGTTTGTGACTTTCCGACAAACAAATGCTTTGTTTATTTAAGCATGTTCTCTGTATATTTAGAATGTCTAAAGATTTCAGCCGCATTTGGTGAGAAAATTCAATTTGACTCTTCTCAATTGAATTTGGTGACATTGAATTATGAGAGGTTTTGGTGGTGTTTTGGGGTCAGAGGTTTGAAAAGAGAGGACAGTGGCATGTTTACATGTGTTGCGTGTGTTCGTGACAAATATCTCCCTTGACTGACTCACAGACTCACAGGTAAATATCACTCTTATTGTATTTGTACATTACAAGAAACTCTCATTTGGGCCGTTAAGTCATCTTGCCTTTAAATAGGCCATGGGCAGGTTGAAAAGAAAATCAGGTTATTTGGTGTCAGGCAGAAAATACAAGAGATCCTCTTTCACCACTATACCACTAACAATCAGCATAATAACCAAACTAGAGGAGAGTTTTCTTAAAGACAGGATGATTACAAACCATTAGAGATTACATAACATTTAACAGACTGACGTAACCGATTATGAAATGTATTAATATTGTTCTTATTCAAATAGTTAATAACCATTAGCTAGGGGGGCGAGTTAAGTGCACTTAACAAATTAACCGTTTGCGTAGAGAAATAATGCTACTCGTTTTGAACAACCTTTGAGACAGATAAATCACTTTTCTCATTACTGATACAATCAATCTCCCTTGCTGCAAAGGTTATAAGTAGCAGACATTACATCGTGTAATTGAATCATTAATATACTTAATCTCATTAACAGCAAAATTAAGGAACAAATTTGCCTTTTCTTTATAAACCTGCTACTGATGACCAATGAGAACTCTCAGTATAATTATATTCATCATAATTAGTGCATAGTAATAAGTGATTAACATACAATAATGGCTAAGAGAAGCTCTTTGTTCTTAATTGCTGAACATGTATTCTAGTTCATACCCTTTTTTGTGTTTAATTGATACCAATTTGCAAATGATTAATCTTATTAATTAGTGTTGAATTTTCTTTTGCCTTTAAAGGTTGAAGTGTTGGAAAAATGGCACTGTAAAAGTACATATGTGGAATACTGTGTGTGTGTGTGTGTGTGTGTATTTTTCACTTTGCAGGAATTGATGATGATTATTATTATTATTATTATTATTATTATTATTATTATTATTTTACTACAGGCACATACAGACAGAGAAACGCACACTTTCTATTGTATTAGATTTAGCCTCCTCTAATCAATTGTATTGATCACCTCTGAAACGGCAGGAGGATCAATAGAGCCTTAATACGAGTTTGCTGTCCAATCAGAGCCTGTTAAAATCAAGAGAAGGTCTTCAATAGACTGTCTGCTTCCTGTCACATACACCAGGAGATAAATGTGCATAATGGTGTCCAATACAGCGCACACACTGTCATCGTAGAGATTCAAGGAAAAATCATTTATACAGAATAGCTTATCAGCATAGAAATTACAAAACATACGTTTATAGATGCTTCTAAAGAGCAGTTGATTTGTGTTTATGTTCTTGCACGCTAATGTGTATGCATGGTTAACTGGTCCATTTGGTCCAAATGGTCCATTTTAGAATACATAAAGATCTTTATATGACCTGTGAAGCATGATATTAATTCAGAATCCTCTGCTGATGTATCCCTGAAGGAGACTGATCTAGTGGCACCTCCTGTAGATGTTTGTCAGCTGTGTATGTTTGTTCTCACAGGGCCACAGTTGGCTGTGACTCTAGAGGAGACTTTGTAAGTGCCTGGGCTCTTACTGTGAATATTAACGAGAGAGAAAAAGAGAAAAGGAAGGAGAAACAAAGAAGGAGAGCGAAACAGAGGGAAAGAATAAGGGCATGAAATCTTAGAAAGCGGCTGAGATAGAGAAAGAAGGATAAAGAAATGGGAAAACTGGGCCACACTGTTGCTGCTCTCTAAAACCTGCACAAAGGAGGAAAGGAGGTGATAGTGGGATATGTGGGAGGGAGCTAGCCAATGGAAAAGGAAGCAATAAAAACAACAGAAAACTTCCCTGCACAGGAACCTGTGCACATTTGTGTGTGTGTGTGTGTGTGTGTGTGTGTGTGTGTGTGCTGTGGGTGGTCAGTAGGTCAGCTCAAACATGTTTTGTTACATGAAGCTGTAAACATAAACAGGGACACTGTTATGTTTGAAAAAAACGAGATAGAGGAAGAGAGAGAAGAACTTTGTGCTTCCATCTTTGGCTCCACTGGTCATTTTTTATGCCGAAAATGTCATACTTGTTTTTTGGTTTTCTTTTCAGCGAGTGTGCATGTGTTTTACTGTGTGGTCTTTGTGAATGAGACTGCTTAGTCTGCTTTTCAAAGACAGACTCACATATTGCTTATCCTCCCTCCAGACAGTGGCAGTTTCAAACCACCGAAACCCCAGTTCCGTCTAATGTGTGTTATTGCTTGTTTTAAAGAACAATTAAAAATGAAAAGCTTGAATTTAATATAGTTTTTCCTTTGTCGGGTGCTGGAAAGATGTGAATGAAAGAGTAAACATCTTGAAACATTCATTTTACATTTCTCATACTGAAAGTGTCTTGTGCGTGTCATTTACGGCACCTCTTCCTAAACATCACACTTATTCCTGAAATGTGCTGGAAATTTCTTAACCACTCAACAATAATAAAATCATATCATATAATGTTCATGCGGAAACAGAGGGATTTATTACTTTCATCCTTTTTTACTTTTCATACTTTCATCCTTTTTAAAACAGTTTTTAAAGTCAATTATCTGCTGTTTCTCTTTTCGATTCTTGGTACTCATTCATTAATCTGTTCACGTGACTCCCAGGCTTATTAGTGATTTACATATTTTTAAAGCATAAGAAGCTCTGTAGTCACACTCTTTCTCCTTGTTTTTGCATACTGACTCACTCTGAATCTGAGTGTGTATGTGTTCATATAAGTGTTCAGGAAGAACACTTCCTCCTTACAGTGTGTATAAATTGTACATTTTAAGTTACTTTTTTTACGTTATTTAATCCATTTGCTTGCCATGTTTTATGTGTGGTTTCTTTAAGATTATTTACAAGGTGAAGTATGTCCTTCTGTTTACCAAATTTTAGGTGAAATGTGTTAAAATAATCTCCCTCTATCACTACAACATGCTGAAGAGCTCTTACTCCAAATACCATTCATCAGTGTCATAAGAGAAGTGGATGTGATTCATCTAGGCCAGTCGTCATCAGCTCTTCTGTTAGTTTGTTAAACTAACCCTAAGTACATCTAATGAAGATTTTTGTTTGCAAGTGAGAGTTTTCACACTTAAGCTGAAACAGACCATGCATGTTTTGACTAAAGTGGTCATTTTGTTGTAGCATAAGCATTCTTACAATTATTTATGCTATGGAATATATATTTACTTTTTCTTTGTATTTCAGTATTCAAATAGAATGAATTCAAAACGTCAAATGTGCAGAATTACAAAAGTAGGATTGATTGATATTGTACATTTGCATCACTTTATAGTTGAAAACAAGAATGTGCTGTTTCTACTGTGTGTTCTCTATGTGTTGAAGCCAGGATAAATTGTGACACAACTAGTCATGAATCACTAATTCAACCTTTTCTGAAGATAACAGACCATTACGGACATCTCTTTCTTTTTTGCTCCGTCTTACACACACTCTTATGCACACATGGACACAACGTAAGACCTCCCCATGGCCATCCTCTTGTTCTTTCTTGGTAACTCGACACTGAAATCCTCTTTCCCAAACAGCTAGATGCTTGTTGGAAGTAGTGTAATTAAAAATCATGACATCTGAACATGTGCAACAGCTTCATCTCTTTTCTTTCATTTGTGCTGTGGTGTTCTTTTTCCACTATTTTGGGCTTTTACAGTGGTTGAGCACTGGTAGCAGATGACTCCTCTTTATTCCATGTGACTAATGTGGTCACTGAATTCATTGATACATTTTTATTGATTCTTCACTATTAGTAGCATAATCTTCCTTTCTTGTGCACACAACTTTTTTTCTTTTTAAATACATGTTTTCTCAGGCAGCACCATTGTAGTTCTGTCTATGACAATGCAAAAACAAACATAGTCTATTGATGTCGAGTGACTGCAACAATTACAGAGGTAAAGCCTATGTTGGATCAAATGTTGGCTGTGAGCTTGTATTTGTGGTAGTGGGAGGGTGGGTTCACTAGAGGACAATAGCTCCACAATGATCTCTTAATTTATGATCTTATGCCTTAACTATCTATCATCTAAGTTTTTCAAATATTTTAAACATTTTGGACACTTCTCCTTTTGTTTATAAAATATCTGTATGTACAGTAAAAAATGTGAATTTGGAAATGTTGTGTAAATATACATACATTATGCATGTATAAATATGTGTCCGTAAAATTAGCATATATCATATGTAGTTATACTTGAAATAAGCATGATATATTTGAAACAGTCTATTCTGTGGCTCATTGCTGAACTGATGCAAATAAAAGTTATTTGCATAATAAAATATAAATGTATTTCAATATTGATCAATAGTTAACTATTGATTATTAACAGAGAGCAGCAGCTGAGGTAAATAAACTATATGTTATTTATTTGTAATATAAAGCATTCACACCCTGAGGTCTGGAACTTAACACATTAGAAAAACGCCTCGGTGGCTGCAATAATCCCCGTCATCTGTTGATAACAGATGGTAGATGTCATCAGGAGGCGACTGTCTGCCGCTTGACATGATCATCACGCCTGCCATGGAGACAAGA
>JAFVLL020003380.1:0-13130 GCA_021397915.2 Tor tambroides | reverse complement strand
CTAAATACAGAGTCTCAGCTGACACATTAGACCTCCCAGTAACATTGACCTCATTGAAAAAGGAACAGAGGCTCCCAAATCATCCGATATCAGAGCACAGATGTGCCTGAACACAGCATCAGCAGCATGAGACTCATGTTTGTAGCATAGCAAGTCCTTTCTAGGAAAACCAGAACATTCACACATCAACATTCCCAATTAAATGGCTGGTAAAATATTGTGTTTGTGGGCCGGTCCATGCAAAGCCTGAGCCTGTAGATTGACAGAAGGTCATTCATCAAAACATTAGCCTCCATACGCACCTTAACGGACTTTAAATGTGCTGCTGAAAGTCGTTATCATCATCCTACAAATAAATTCTTGAACACTAAACACTTACAAATATCTTTGGGCGGATATCGAGGACCCGGCTTGTTCTGCCGTAAGGAGTATCTCCCTTTCTTATTCTGGAGGAATTTCTTCATTTTGTCGTAATTCAACAAGTATCAAAAATTCGGAGAGCAAAACACCTGGTCCACGTCTTCCAAGCTGTACGAGATCCTCTTACTGCACCGCACCACGTTTCAGGGGAAACGCCTTTCGAATGCCCCCCATCGTCGTGTGGCATGCAGAGCACTGCCACTTAAAAAAAGGGTGACACTGCATCAAGTGCCAGAGTGATGTTGTCGATGAGTTGACTCTGCATCTCTGGCGAGTCTTGCTAGTCCTGCCTGCAGAGCTCAAATCAAGAAACTGGGACACCTAGCACAGATCCTTAATGATTCTCTCTCCAAAAAGGGTAAAGAGAGGCCCCATTTCTCTATAAATACCTCCTTCCCATACTCTCTCTTCGAGCTGTCTCTCCAAGGGACAAAAAGTAGCCCAGTATCAGCTAGGGGATCTGTCAGGACGATGGTGGATAATTAGAACGTCTGAATGCACTGAAGAGCGCAGTCACACATCTTTGAACAGGAGCAGTGCTATTAAAGCTCTTGCTCTGGATTAGACAGATTAAATGCTGCATCTCGAGATCTCTCGTGCCACATGGAAGGACACATGCTGTCATGCATCCGGGGGGAATTTGGGAGGAAGGACTTTTTTACTGAGTGAGCTAACATGCAGCTCAGGTGCAAGCAAGGGCTTCCAAAGCATTTTTTTTTTTTGAGTACTGGCCCAGGCAGATAATAAATATGAACAAGCCACAGTATAAACACATGACAAAGTGTAGCACGGTTTCACTTTCAAGGCTACAATCTGAATGGGGAAACAGTATAAATAGCAGTAAAACGTAATAGAGGTATTATGTAAAGGACTGAAGCAAAGACAAGCTATACAGGGTTAACTGAATTATTTAGAGCCAATGCTTGTATCTCCAAACACACTGTTCCTCAATCAACATCTCAACTTACCAATACAACATAAAAGTGGTTGTGTATGTAGAAAAACATTACTGTATTGCAATAAAACAGTATTTTTTGTGTAATGACTCTATGCTCTTTTTTATTATTTTGAAATAATAAAGACCTCTGTCTTTTATAAATGCAGAAATAAATTAGACATAATTTAACATATTACAAAACAGAATAATTTAGCTATTACAGTACAATCCATAAACATTAAAAATGAAGTTTGGTAACTGAAATTTAAACATCCAAAAATAATAGCAGTGTACATCCTTCATGATTTGTGTTAGCTCCAATGATGTACAACCAAAAGTGCAATTAAGACCAACTTTAAAAACACATAGAAAACTTTCTTTATATTCATGGAGATATTGTTAATATATACATTTACAAATGCACGCATACTTTAAAAGAGTATACCTGCTTCCTTTGCTCGGTGGAGTATTCTCGAAGGGCTTTAGTGGTATCCCTTTCATTTGAGGCATCACCACTGTAGTGAATGTGCAGGTCTGTAACATGATAACTGTAAAAGGCAACAGTAGAAGGCTATGGCAACCCTGAACTGAAAACAAGTGCGCTTAACTTTATCATCCACCTGCTTCTGAAACGAATGACGAAATTTTAAAAAATAATAATTCAAAGTTTTTGATGGACAAATAAACTTGTGGAAAAACTGAAGTTCGGAATAAAATATAAAGGCTGTATTGTAATCATAAAGTTGGTATGCTAGCAGACCAATATTGCATGCTGCATCTTAATAAACGATATTATTCAATTATTTTCCAAATATTAATATTATAACCTAGGCTACATTTTCCCCAAAAAATCCTAGAGACGAGTTTATTTAAAATAGGAATAAGTAATTTACTGACTATACTGAAAGATGGAATGACTTCAAAATAGCGAGCCAGAAAAAAAAGGTGGGGGGCGGGGATAAAAAAAAATATTAAAAAAAAAGTCTGGGACGACTTTTACTTTGACAGCACAGTTGTAGTGAGTATGTTCCGTATCAGTGTTGCCATATCCGCTTTGGGAATGTTTACAACTGAAAAAGTCGCTTATACGTATAAGTAGCTGCTGGTAGTTTATTTCCAGAACGCAGTTAGTAGTGTAAACCTTTTAAATAACTGTATGTAAAATTATATAATTACATACCTCCTTATACTTATTTGGTAAGGCAAGTCTGTATGTTTTGACATAACATTTTGTTTTGTGAGGAGATCTGGCAACAGTGTTCCGCATTCACGTCTACTTCACACCACGGTCTGCACGGGAAGAAAGGTGTGAGAATGGTGTTCAGATGAATAAAGGTTAATAAACTCCTTCGCTTGCCTCTTTCTGTGTACATTAACTCAATTGTATGTCCAGTATTGTCTAAAAAACCTCTTAAGCACAGTATGGTTTATTAAATAAATAGTTATCTTACAAGTTACTACATTTGGTTTTGATTTAAGCGCTCTTTCACGTCGTATATAAACATATCTGTAATAAGCGAAATGAATTACTCACTCACAGTGCTGTGCTGCTTAGGTAGTGGCAAATGGACTTCCTCACTCTGTTTGGTGTATATGTGGCGGTGGTGCTCACCTGCATTGCTCTGGTTTGTAAGTATTCAGGACATCAGCAGACTCCTCTCGGTCTGCTTTTGGACAAGTTCAGAGGGGTAAGTAAAGTCCTGCAAACTTGAAAAATGACTTCTTTTGTTGTTTAAAATAGAACTTATATCATGTTTTCTATTAGATTGTCTCTCTATGGATCCCACAATGTCTCCAAAGCATTTGCTACAGAACTATGCACAGGCTGTTCCATCAAAGGTACTTTGATGAATAGAAAGTTCATTAGAATAGCATTTATTTAATTTTGTAGCTGTGTTTAATTCACTTTTGATCAATTTAATGCATCGTTGCTGAATAAAAGTATTAATTTATTTAAGAATTAACCCCAAAACACCATTAACCCCTTACTGGCCCCAAAACTTTGAATGGTAGTGTATATTAAACATATTTAGAAAACTACATAACTGACTCTATTACAGTACTTATATAGTAATGTTTATTAATGTGCCCTGTCCTTCCTTGTTAAATAAACTTATAAAATAATAATTTAAAAAAAAATCTAATACATATCTACTTGACAAATTTATGAATTTTTACATGCACGCATTTGGCAGAAATTTTGATCCAAAGTGACTTACATCTATTTAGACTATGCAGTGTATTCAAGGTATACATTTTATATGTGTTCCCTGAACATCAAACTGTCGAGTATATTTCCTCTAATCCTATGTCTGTTCATTTTTCAAACAGGAACAACTACTTCTTTTACTTGCACCTGTTACTTGAAGTGGTTGTGTATGGAGAATTCTCCTATGAGGTCTTTGGCTTCTGTTTGGACATGGGCACAAGTTCAATCAGTTTGTGCATTCCTTACGTTCTCCTTGCAGTGAAGTCTTATCTGTTCTACCTGTGTTGTAGCAGAGACCCAGGTTTGCAAATGAACAATTGTCCCATTTCCATTAAAAATAAATCAAATATCTGTACATTTAATTTGAGTTTTCTTTTGAAGGCACATTGACAAAGGCAAACCATACCGCACAACTGAAGGTCTACCAGTATGATGAAAAACTGTTCCAGCAGGGAGTCAAGTGTTCAACCTGTCAGCTGGTCAAACCTGCACGATCCAAACACTGTAGTAAGTATCCTTCCTTTAAACATCAGATTACATTTCATGTAACTTTACGGTAAAATACTGTTGAATATACAATTTCTGGAAGTGAAAAAAAGCAAGTCATTGTATAATCTAAAACCCATACATTGACTTGTATTGAATTCCCTATGGTTTTCATTTTATTAGTTGTTTCTTCTCAGTTTTTAAATCAGTTATGTACATAAGCATTTTATTTTACAATGTATTTTGTTAAATTAATGTTTATTTAATTATTTTAGTGTTGGCGTGTTACTTTGTATTTGTGTGTATGACACTATGCACCTGGTATTGTTATTTCTCTTAGTTTGTGGAAAAGCTACTTGCAATAAAGTCTTTCTCTCTACCACTTTTTTATATTATAAAAGGTACAAAACAAATTTTTGTATGTTAAACATATGATGATTTAATTCAATATTTTTACTGTAAATTTCAGTTAAATCTGTAAAGCTTAAAACATTGCTACCATATTTTTTTAACCCATACATTTCATTTTTTTGTAACTGTGTCCTTGTAGCCAAGCTATCCTAATATAAAAGTTTAGCTACTAATTACCTCAGCTGTGAACCAGCTATTACTAAAACCCATTTTATATCACATAAACTAAATAATTTTCTGCATTCTGTTAAGTGGCATTATGTTGTTAATCACAAACTAATTTCCTTTGTCCCTTAGTTTAAAAACAAACAAGAAACAATAATATGAGCGAAACAAGCTACTATTATTATAATTAATATTATTATAATTATTAATAATGGCCCTTTGCACCATTAGTGTAAGTGGCATTTATTTATCTATTTATTTCCCCCACATTATGCAACAAATGCTATTGATCTAATTTGTACAGGGGTTTGCAATCGATGTGTCCAGAGATTTGACCATCATTGTGTGTGGGTGAATAACTGCATCGGTGCCCAGAACACCAGATACTTCCTTCTGTACCTTCTGAGTGTGTGCGCCATGGCAGGCGATATTGCAGTGCTTACAGCAGACATGCTTCTACAAGCCGTTCTACGAACTGGACTCCTGCATGCTCACTACATTGATGAGCAGGGTGAGCAACAGCCCGCTGGACCGCTCTTTATCATCCAGGTAATAATGACTTACCACAAAAAATGGTCTAGTAAAACTAGTAATTGTGCTGTGGTACATGAATTGTCTCTCTAATAATTCTTTTCCATTGCATTTCTTGTTACAGCATCTCTTTCTGACATTTCCAAGGATCGTCTTCATGCTGGGCTTCTTGGTATTTGTCTTTTTCCTCTTGGCGGGTTATTCCATGTTTCACATATATTTGGCTCTGATAAATCAAACCTCCAATGAGTGGTTTAAAGGAAAAGGTCACAACTGCCAGCATTGCCATCCATACTCTGCACATAACTGCCGGACCTCATACAATCCATTTAGAGGTTTCTATCACAGGGGAATCCTCAAAAACCTTGGGGAAATCTTTTGGCCCTTATGTCCTGTTCAGAAAAAAGAAAACTAGAGAAAGTGCATTATTGTTCTGGTTTTTTTCTGGTCTATTTGTATTCATCTCCGTATTTTATTTTGGTAAATGGGTTTTTTAATAAATATTTTCTTAGCCTTATTATTGGTACATTTTCACTTTCTTTTTCTTTTCTCTGACTTTTTTTTTTTTTTTTTAATGTAATTTCCAATTGTTTTACACAAATTTGCAGTGAATGAAAATGAGGCTGTCAAAGATGGCCATACAGTCCATTCAATAGCTGTCTTAAAGTCACATACAATATAACGTCACAGTTTTTACTTCATGCATTTCATAGTTTTGGCACAAGTTTTTGAAATATGTATTTCTAAAGGACTTGAGGAGTGACACTTAATAATATGGTCATGTTATCAAGTAGAGTCACAGAAAACATACATGGCAACATGAGCAAATTATTACTGTTATTTAGGATGAGAGCGTCAGATTTCAACATTTTATAAAAATAAATTTCAACATGAATAAAAAACTACTAAAATTTAAATATCTTAACCAAATATATTTTATACATGCATATTACAGGGTTTAAATTAATTTCCCACATTTTTTTTAAAGGTTATTCTCTTATTAATTGTGATTCTTCATGATCTGAATTGATACAACCTAAATAATTTTGAGTTTAAATATTCTATTGTTTTTTTTGTCATTGGATAATAGTGGTCTGTGAATTTGTTTTTTGTTGTGGACACAGTTAGTCATTTACAGATTTAGAATAAAATTATTTTTATTTTGAAGTGAAAGGTTAAAGTGGGACTTTTTATTAAATATATTTTTTGAAATATAATAACATTAAAGCAAAAATAGACAACTTTTCTGAATAAATTTCATGAATGAAAATGCACAGTTTGTGTTTGTGTAATGTATAAGGCAATGTAACCTACAATATTTATTTACATTTACATTTACATTTAGTTATTTAGCAGACGCTTTTATCCAAAGCGACTTACAAAAGAGGACAATAGAAGCAATCAAAACCAACAAAAGAGCAACAACATGCAAGCATATGACAAGTCTCGGTTAGCCTAACGCAGTACACATAGCAAGGTTTTTTTTGTTTTGTTTTTTTCCAAGGAAAACAAGTAGATAGAATAGAAAAAAGAAAGCTAGTGTTAGTTTTTAAAGAAAAAGTAGCAGTTAGAGAATAAATATGTAGTTGATAGAGGGTCAAGGGTGTGTGTGTGTGTTTTTTTTTTTTTTTTTTTTAAAAGAAGACAGATAGATAAAATAGAATTAGAATAGAGAGTGATAGAGTTACAGGGTCAAATAAAGATAGAACAGATGTGTTTTTAGCCGTTTCTTGAAGATGGCTAAGGATTCAGCTGCTCGGATTGAGTTGGGCAGGTCATTCCACCAGGTGGGAACAGTGAATGAAAAAGTCCGTGAAAGTGATTTTGTGCCTTTTTGGGATGGCACAATAATGCGTCGTTCACTTGCAGAACGCAAGCTTCTAGAGGGCACACATGTAAATACATGTGTGTATTTACACACATTTAAAAACAACCGAGGTTAAACAAAGTGCTGTACACAAATAAAACAAGAATTACAAAATAAAACTATGAGAAATACAGAAATAAAACAATAGTAAAACTATGGTCAAACCAGTGGTCAGGGAACACTGAAGGTTTGAGAGAATATGTATGTTTAAAGGAGACCTAAAAACGGAAATAGGGAGGGAGTGTACTGATAGAGCAAATTAGACACTCTGAGGGGCCAAATTGTTGAGGACTTTGTAAACCCTAAGCCCTAAGGGTACATCAAATGACCATTTGAAAAAGAGTACCTGTTTTTTTACTAAATCTCTTTGAATCGTAAAATATACATAATTTTTCAGCTAGCTATGAGTATCCATTATTGGAAACCTAATCTAAATTAGGGGAATGTTTCTGTTCTCTAGGATGAAGTTTTACAATACAATATGTGACCTTGGACCACAAAACCAGTCTTAAGTCGCTAGGGTAGATTTCAGATGATGTATAAATCTCAATTTTGAAAAATTGACACTTAAGACTGGTTTTGTGGTCCAGGGTCACATATGTTACAAACCCACACCATTACACAATGTATCAAAATCATTGTATCAAAATATATCAAAGTTGAAGACTGATCAAGGCCATGAACAGATATTCCCCATTTTAGATCAAAATTCTCTAAAAGATAATGGTCTTCAGGAAGCTCATTCCAGTGGCCTTGAAATCCCCCTTCATGAAGATAAGCCAGTTCATGCTTAAATCCCTCTATCTCCAGTCCACCACAGTCCAGTCAGTTCAGCATCACGACAACAACAAAGTAGACTTGAGAATTGAGCGTAAGTTTCGTTACACACACTGCTGTCAACTTGATATTACATATCAACCACAATTATTTATTTGTTAACATGACATTTTGAGCCGGTATGAAATTGGCAAAATGCATGGTGAGTGAGAATACTTCTGGGAATGCTTGAAGGATGGACTTGAGGTATCATAATTTTCTTACAATATTTAGTAAATTGTTTTGTCTCGCTATGTCTATTACAAATCCTCTTAATGTATAGTACGTCCACTATTTTGTGTACTTGAGATGTTCAAAAGTAATTGTAATGTTTTGTTTTGTTGATCAGGTGGCAGTGAAAATTGCCAGAAAGCCAGGGAACATAAAAAAATACATCTATGTTGCAAGTATGCTACACTCACTATATTTTCACTGTTTACACCAGTGGTCTCAAACTCAATTCCTGAAGGGCCACAGCTCTGCAGAGTACTCAGAGAACAACTCATACCTGCTTGGATGTTTCTAGTAATCCTGAAGACATTGATTATTGCAGAGCTGTGGCCCTCCAGGAATTGAGTTTGAGACCAATGGTTTACACCAGGGGTGTCAAACTCAGTTCCTGGAGGGCTGCAGCCCTGCAGAGTTTAGTTCCAACCCTGCTCCAACACACATACCATGTAGTTTTCAAGTAAGCCTAAATGACATGATTAGCTGGATCAGGTGTGTTTAATTAGGGTTGCATCTAAACTCTGCAGGGCTCCGGCCCTCCAGGAACTGAGTTTGACACCCCTGGTTTACACCAAGGGTCATCAACTCTGAACCTCAAGATCCACTTTCCTGCAGAGTTTAGTTCCAACCTGGATTAAACACACCTACCTGCAACTTTGTAGTAATTATGAAGACCTTGATTAGCTTGTTCAAGAGTGTTTGATTAGGGTTGGAGCTAAATTCTGCAGGAAAGTGGATCTCGAGGTCCAGAGTTGAGGACCCCTGGTTTACACTTTTAAAAATAGTCTACAAAAGGTGGCTATCACAGTAGTGCCATATAGAAGAACCATTTTTGGTTCCACAAAGAACCTTCCATTTATTTTTCTTAGTTTGAAGAACATTTTAAAACTCTGAAGAATCTTCTTCCATTATAGAGAACCTTTTGTCCAATTAAAAGGTCCCTCGGATGTTAAAGGTTCTTTGCTATAGATGCCACAAAAATAGACTCCACAAAAATCCTTGTTTGGGAAAGCACCGCAATCTAACAATGCAATGATCTTTCTTCTAGCCTGGTCATCTCGAACCCCTTCCATTAGAGGTCGCACTATTAATCCTTGTTAATAAGGGCCTGAGAGTTCCACATATCATTCAGCTGCTGGACTGGCAGAACCAGCCTGAACACTACATAATGGTCTTGGAACGCCCCTCACCCTGCAAAGATCTATCAGATTTTTTGGAAGTCTGTGGAGGCTTCCTTGTTGAGGACATAGCATGGTTTGTTGTGGCAAAGGCAACGGCGGCCGCTGACATCTGCTGTCGCCATGGAGTGTTCCACCGTGACATTAAGCTGGAGAATCTTCTGATCAACACAGAAACTCTTAAAGTCAAACTGATTGACTTTGGATGCGGGGATCTCCTGCAAGAATCTGGCTGCAATAGATTCTGTGGTATTCTGTATTCTGCCATAAACCATTAGGATTGAAATTATAGTGACAAGTTAAACTGTATCCTATAAACCATATCTCAAATAACACCAGATATGTTTTTTGCACTTTGCAGAGATAGCATGCTTTTGTATTTCAAGCTTATCCATCAGACAAATCGCTTTCTTTCAGGAACACTGGGAGTGCTCTTATTAAGACTAGTGTGTGGGCGCTTTCCAAAACTCAGCGAAAAGCAGATGATAAATGATGACATCTGGTGGGAGCCTGGTTTGTCAAAGGATGAGATGGCATTCATCACAACAAAGAAGACCAATTGTGTGTTCAGTCTTGTTCCTGGAGGGCCAACATCCTGGAGAGTTTAGCTTCAGCTTGTCCTACCTGGAAGATTCTAGCAATACTAAAGAAAGACCTTTATTGTTTTGGTTCAGGTGTGTTTAATTGGAGTTGGAGCTAAACTCTGCAGCACATTGGCCCTCCAGAAGCAGGATTGAATCCCCTGTTCTAAATCATAAAAAAACAGAACTAATAAAAAAAGGCAAGAAGTGTAACACCCAAGCTAAGTGGCTTTATAAAAGAAAGCTTTATGGAGAAGGAATTTTTCTTGATTTTCTGACTGTACAGTTTGGAATAGTCAAATCCTACAAAAGACAGCAGATGTAAAGTTTAGCTAATAATCAGACAATAATGCTGAGTACTTTTATTTCATATCAGGTTATCAAATATACATGAAGACAGAAGGAAAATGTAAATCGTGCAAATGAAATGGAAACTTTATTTGCATTATTTACTGCCACAGTTCAAGAGTCAGCTAGTGATCTGACATGAGTGGCCATCCCTCCATGCTCCATATGAAGGCAGTTCCTGCCACGGCCGCCCCAGGTGTTTCTGCATGTCCTCCCCATTCCCAGAACTTATTGTTACAGCAAAGTTTACTGTCATTGCTGCACCATAATTTCCACATTTTATCATTGTATTACTTTCACTTTTTGAACAGTATCCTCCCAAGGTGTAAATTTCAGTATCTGGTCAGGGTCAGTTGTGGACTGCACAACCCAATCTCGTTATAAAATATGTATTTAGGTTGTGATTTTGTTTGAATTAATATGATTTCATATTAAATTACATACATGATTTTAAGAAAAAAAGAAAGCATAAATGTTCGCCCATAACCCACTAAATCTTAACCGTCAACGGGGCATAAGCAGATTGTATGAAAACGTACAAATGAGATTGTACAAATTTATACAAAATAGCCACTAATTCAGTAAAACAAAGTAGTAATGAACTGCCAGATTGTATTGGACTTAGGAAAAATAAAATGAACTTGAGAGGATGCCTGGAAATCTAAATCAAAAAGTTAAAATAGCCATTGAAAAGAAAATGCTATTTTTATATTGAGTGTCAATTTTCATTATGCATTTAGGAGAGCACAGAAATTTAGGGAAGACGTTGCAACATTTCTATTATGGGGAAAAAACATATGTTAAAATTAAGGATCAGGTCTTGATACCTTGATACATCCAAACCTCTTTATCCACTCCCCAGGTGGTACATAAAATGATTTTAAGGAGATAAAGGTTTTATGTTTCTGAAATATTTGACCTATCTTTTCAGAAGCATTTGAGTCAAAGTATCACGTTCACCTTAGAGAACGTGCTCCCTCCTGAAGAATACAGAATCTTCCAAAAATCTATCCCAGCAAAACCAACAGGGGTAACAACCTGATCGTTAACTTTAACCTTCAGTTTTTATCCCATAAAAATGAAAAAACTAGCATAAAATTTGCATCACCCTGGTTCCCTCAACAAAAACCTAACAGGATTTTTCCATTGGCATTTTAATTATTGTAGGAAAATTAGCTTTGTGACTAACAAAAGCTGTTTAGTTTATCATGATAATCTACAAAAATGAACACAACTTTTATTAATTTTGAAGCCTAAATACAAAGATAAACGTAGGATATAAGCAAACTACCAGTGTTGGGCAAGCTACTTGGAAAATGTAGTGAGCTAAGCTAACAGTTACTCCTGATTAAATGAAGCTTCACTACACTAAAGTTACAGCCCTGGTAAATGTAGCAAGCTAAGCTACAGCAACTTGGCAAAAGTGGTTTACTACATCTAAGCTATTTTTTTTTTTTTTAATAAGTTTTATATTGAACCATCATACCAAGTCAATGCTCTCTCAGTGATCAATAAAACTGTCAGTCTAGCAGATAGGCAGGCATAATAGTTCAGGTTAATTGTTTATTCAATAACTGTTCCAAACCAATTTGGGAACAAAAATCAGTGTCAAGTATACTTGATATAATATGTATATTGATATACTGTATTAATATACTGTATACAGGGCCGGATTTACCTTATATTGTGACATTTTTACAGACAATGTTTTCTGGTTTTGGTCTACAAAATACTCTATAACAGGCATCCTCAAATCTGGCCCACTCCTGCAGAGTTTAGCTCTAACCCTAATCAAACACAGCTAAACTCTGGGTTGGAGCTAAACTCTGCAGCAGATTGGCCCTCCAGGGAAAGATTTGAGGAACCCTGCTCTATAACCAGGGGTGTACATAAGTGGTACACAGGTAATAAAATAAATAAAAATAAAAAACGTGCTGTGTTAACAAGTTCAGACTGCTCATTTGCATACCAACATGGTTGACAGCTGTTAATGCACAATTACCATTTTAGATTGCTAAAATGTAATACTGTATAAGATTTCTATTTGAACTGAAAGCATAAATCTAGGCTATCCATTGCTGTTTTCAAAGCACAATGCAAAACTGTGACATTTAATTCACTGACCATCTTCATATACTTACCTGCCAGCAACCCACCAAAATAAAAGCTTGCAGATTTTTAGTTTGAAAATTATGATAGTAATATTATGATAGTATTATTAATATGAAAAATATTAGTAAATATTAGCATTTTATTTTTAGGTTTACTATAAAATAATTTTAATTTTATTTAATACTCCCTTTTTATTTCAGAATACAGGCTAATGGTAGCCTATTTTCACACTTTATTATTTTGTTTATTATTTTATTTAAAAAAATAAATAAAGTGCAATAATATTATTATCACTATTATAAATTTTTTTGTAGTATCCAGTGTGAGGACCAAACCATATCTCCAGGTGCTCTTATGAGAACCAGGCAGAAAAACTTATGTGCACCCCTGTCTATGCACCTTATTTTTCCTGTAAGAGCAGTCGCGGCCATTGGTAAATGTAATGTGTCTGGCTTCCGCTTCCAGCTATTTTTAGCTGTACAAAACAGCTCGTTTTGCTGCTTGATATTGCAAATTGGACTAATTATTTTAGTGTATTATATAAGCAATTATGAACACACTGATTTGTAGTGCAAACAGTTTTACCGTTTACTGCACTTTGTTATTCTTGTCTTTATGTCCCTATGGCGGCTAATGAACCGGAAGTCTCGCACATTCACAGAAAACGGCTTACTTCTGTGTTAAAGAATAAGGTGGATAAGATAAGAGAATAAAGTACTGTACATGTTTTCCTCACAGCCTCGTTTTCATTAAAATGGCGCCTACCCAAAAACTATTTTCATAGCATTTTATTTGGGTCACTGGCCCTTTAAACCGGTGCGGAAGTGCTTTACTAGTATAA
>JAFVLL020003379.1:0-26507 GCA_021397915.2 Tor tambroides | reverse complement strand
TCTACCCTGCCGCTTCAGCAGCCGTTGCTGTTTAAAATGTGTGTATTGTGATTTGTGTAACGTCTCAATTGACTTGAATCATCACATATTTGCATTGGTTTTCAACTGAGTACAAACTTTAAAACAGAGATGTCCAAACTCGGTCCTGGAGGGCTGGTGTCCTGCAGAGTTTAGCTACAACTTGCCGCAACTCACCTGCCTTGGGTGCCCAGTACAACTAACTGATTCAGATGTGCAGGACAGTGACCCTCAGAGCAGGTTTGGACACCCCTGCTTTAAACCATCACTTTTTTTTGTTATTCAGAATATTGAATGTGTTTTGAATCAAAGTATTTGTGTATATTGAAGTTTATCAGTGTATAGAGTATGTAGAATAACCAACTGTTAGTAATTTTTACTTTACCTATTTTCTGATTTTAAAAGCTCATGGTGAGACACTTCATACACTCAAGAAGGGCATGCAAGCTGCCCTCCTAATACGAAGACTACGATAGTGCACTGCAGGACACCTTTCTCCTTTTTAAATGATTAAAAAAAAAAACTGTAATGGACATGTTTTTTTTTTTTCCAAGCTTGTCTCAGTAGTTGTTTCCAATTAGGTATGAGTATATTTTCAACTTTGTTTGACAGTTTTTTGCTACTTTTGTGTCCTTGTTGTATACATATACTGGCATTCACACATTAGCATGCACAGGCAGGTTGTGTACTGTTTTAATATTAAAAACCTGTTTGTAAACACTGCAAGGAAAAAATGAATAATTACTTGTGCTTTTAAGTTGATATAACTTAAAATTTTAAGGCAGCTACAAAGCTTAAGTTTTTAAGTTGAAATGGGTGAAAACTTTTTACATTGTATCAGTAAAATTGATAAAAAAAAAATATGGGGCCAAAAATTTGATTTGACACTTTGACCTGACCATGTTTTGTTGTTACATACCTTTCTATCAAAGTTATCTGACATTATCAAGATGAATTTGTTCTGACACAGTTTAACTCTTGAGTTCTTATTACATTTTCTAAACTATAGCGAATAAACTGTGATAATGTGAGAAATTTTAAAGGTGTCTGAATAAATTTTGGTTTGACTGTATATACAAATAATTAGTACAATTATAAAACTGTCCACCTTCAGGTCATGGTGAAATGTTTAATGATTTTTATAAAGCAAAAGTAAGAATATTTTATATCGTATATTTATATAAATATATTTAATTCATATATATGCTTTTTTATTGTTAATATTTCAAGATGGACTGAAGAAACTTAGGTTTACTTGATTGTCCATACACCATTTGGAAAAATAATGTTAAAATATATCAAATATGATAAATCAGGCTTTTGTGGAATGTTTCTCCATATCAGTCAATATTGTATTGCAGAGCGATAACTTATATTTATATGCATTTTATGTAAGTAGTTTGTTATAAAGATCTCTAGTTATAAGAATTTCATCTTACTTTTTGTCCATATAAATATCAGCAACTGTACCAAATTCTATATTTTTGCTCACTTTGGGCCTCTGAATAAAATATTCTCCATTATCCATAATCTCTTTTATCATACTGTATGAGCCATAAAAGCCTGAGGTATGAAATATGATGCTCTCAACAAAAAAAACACTTATGCAATCTTTTTTAATATATATTTCATCTAAAGTTTCAATGTTCCTTTTCAAATAATTGTTTTTTTTTCTGATTATTATTTCATATTCCAGGCTTCACAGGGTTAATATTCCTCAGTATTGAAAAACCACAGGAATCAATGATACAGGGAATCTTCTACCTTATTACATCACTTTAAAAATGAACTGATTATTCAGAAAATCTATATTTTACCCAACTCTGCTGAAATCTTCATATCACTTGTAATATCACATGCATAATTAAGTTTAAGCACAAATACAACTAATAAACGATGACCGGTCTATGTCTGACAGGCTACATATGACTGGAATGTATAATTGAAACTCATGTGCTGATTTAAACAACAGCAAGAATAGTGCTCTGCTTGACCATTGTTTCCATGGGAACAGCTGTCCGTGTGATGGATGATCGATGGGCGTAGTTATTTGAGGCCTGATTCACCTCATAACATCAGCTTAACTCTTCTTTATGTCACTTTGGATTGGCAGAAAATGGCATTACAGTGGAGATGGCAGAGATAAGCTCATTATGAGGTGAACACCGCCGACCCCGAGCACCAACTCATAAGGATTTGGATGGAGGACTTCTAGTCCTGTTGATCTGAGGTGTCGGACAACGACGGCGCAGGGAGCGGAACGGAGGTGGACTAAAACGAAAAGTGCAAAATGAGGGATGAGGCAACAGATGATAACATTGATGCAACCGAGATCAAACATTCATCTGAAGGTTTTAGTGGTTTTTGTGCAATTTGGTTGCAGGCCGAGAGCTGAAAGACAGAGAACGCGGGGAAAAAAAATATGAATCAATACTTTTTGTCTGGCTTTTCAGCAAACATCTAAACAGCCTTAAATCAAGATACAGTTATTTGAGAAGACAGCTGCATAAGATGAAACAATTCGGTCACTTTTGCACACAATATTTCTGCACACAGAAATAAATAAATGCCACATTTTAATTCCTCAATTGGCAGTCATTTTAATGCATAAACTGCTTCTGTTTATGTAAACAAGGCATATTATAGACTGATTTACAAAAAAAAAAAAAAGAAGTTGCAAAATTTACATTTTGGTGCACAATTTGCATTCAGGACCAGATTTGCTCAGTATTCTTAGTAAACCAATGTAAAAATACATAGAGTATGCAAACAGACAAAATAAATAAACTTGTGCAAATAAACAATGGGCACAAGTGAACTTCTCCAAAGAACTGATTTCTTAAAAAAAAACAAACAAAAAAAAAACATTTTTGTTACTTCATTGCCAAAGTGTTTCTTTTCTTCTTGTTTTAGGCTTAAATTAATAAGATAAAAATAAGACAGAAAAAAAACAAAACATGAATTTATAAACATGTCTTATCACTGTTGAAAGCAGTCGTGCTGTTTAATATTTTTGTGGAGACCATGATTTGTTGATTGAGTGAATGATTTTATTTTATTTTATCTTATATATATATATATATATATATATATTTTTTTTTTTTTTTTCAGGATTCTTTAATTCAAAAGAACAGCATTTACTTGAAATAGGAATGTTTTATAGCAATCTAAATGTATTTGCTGTCGCTTTTGATCAATTTCATACACAGTTTCTCTATAAGAGTACTATTTTTTTTTTGTTGTTCTTTCTTCTTAAAAAATTCTTACCCCTGGCCTAAATGGCCTTCACAAACGTACAGGTTTTCTGGATTTTTTGCAAAGAAGAAAGATTGATATAGTGCTAGTTCAAGAATCCCATTTGAAAGAGGAGGATATACATAGGTGTAATAATAAGTTTGATGAAGTGGTATCTCACTCATCTTCGGATACTAAACCCAAGGGTGTCCTAATATTGGTGCAGAAGACTTTAAATATAACTATTTTAGATAAAGGTTGTGATACAAATGGTAGAATAACACATATAAAAACAATAGTGGAGAACAGGAATATTGTATTTCTTTCAGTTTATGCTCCTTGTATTCCTGACCCTACTTTTTCTGTGTTTTGTCAAACTTTCTCTTGAAATTTTCAGATTTTGATTTTTTTTTTTTTTTTTCTGAATTTGAATCTGTCATTTTCTCCTAAGTGTAATCTCTGTTCGCAAGGATCTTTAGGCACATTTTCATATATATATATTTTTTTTGGAGTGCCCTTCTCTCTCACCTTTTTGGGTCTCAGCTCCCATTTTTTCATGAATGACTTTTGGGACTTCACCTTGTCCGTCCAACAAAGATGTTTACTGTTAGCTGCTCTCATAGCAGCAAAAATTTGCTAGTCAACCGTTGGAGTCCTCCTCACACAATGGACAGACGAACCTGGACTGTGTGTTTGTTGGACATTGTCTCAGTGGAACTCTCAACTTCTCGTGTGCATGGATCTAGTGTGGAGGCTGTGGGTTTGTGTCGTTCAGCGTTTGGTTTTGTGTTATCTTTTCTGGAATCTGTGTGGGAACTGTTTTGTTGTGGGCTGGGGTGGGTTTTGAATTTGCACAGTTGCTTTGTGTTGGTTACTGCTGTTTCAAAAAGAAAATATAATAATAAATTGTTAACAAAAAAAAAAATCTTACCCCAAACATTTGAATATTAATGGTTTCCAAAAAAAAAAAAAAAAATAATAATAATAATAATAATAATAAACACTAACACTAGCTTTTCTAATCTTTTTGTATTCTATTTGTTTTCTTTTTATTTATTATACAATTTAAAAAAAACAAAAAAAGGCCTCTAACACTAGCTTGCTCTTTTTCTATTATATCTGTTTTTATCTTTTCATTTATTATATAATTTAGCACTTGCATATCATTGCTCTTTTATTGATTTTGATTGCTTACATTGTCCTAATTTGTAAGTCGCTTTGGATAAAAGCGTCTGCTAAATAACTAAATGTAAATGTAAATAAATAAATAAATAAAAAAAATCAAGCAGCTCAACTGTTTTTAACACTGATAATAATACATATTTCTTGACCAGCAAATAATCATATTAGAATGATTTCTGAATGATCATGTGACACTGAAGACTGTAATGATGTTGAAAAATCAGCTTTGCATCACAGAAATAAATTACATTTTAAGATATATTCAAATAGAAAACTGTTATTTTAAATTGTAATAATATTTCAAAACACTGCTTTTACTGTATTTCTCATCAAATAAATGCAGCCTTGGTGAGCATAAGACTTATTCAATTATTCCAAACTTTTAATCGGTATATACTGAGCAACGTAATGGTTACGAAAAGTCTTTATTATTATTATTATTATTATTATTTTATTTTGGCAGGGAGGTAGAAAATACTAGTTATTCGTTCATTAAAGCAGCTTCTGCTCGTCTCCCAGCGATGCACAGTTGTCAGTCAGTCATTATTAGGGTAAATGTAACCATGGCAATAATTCTGGGACTCAGGAGTGATCTCCGACCTTCATATTTTCGCTTCCTCCTCACCGCTCCTCTCTCTTGGCGGAACGCTCGGCGTGCCTGTCCTTCTGCCGCCGCCGGATTATTCTTTCACTGACCGCATTTCCTGCCTTGCTCATTTATCCAGAAAATGTGGCTGATTGTCTCACTCTCCCCACTGACACTGATTACATGCACAAACAATGTGTTTACCGAATTCTCCCCGTAACGAGGCGCAGCTAAGTACAATATTGTCGGTCTAATGAGCTCGTAAACGCAATATGCTGGCATTCTGTGACAATCAGAAGGCTGGCCTGTTATTGATGAATAGACCTGTAATTTTACAACGAGGCGGGAAGAACTTTCAGATGAGTACAAAGGAGGAAATTAACCAATGGAGATTGCTCAGACGCGCAAACAGTCACCCAAAAGCCTGAATATGTGAAATAAACGCCTCTGTATTTGGACTACTCCATTAATTGTGCTGGATTGTGGTGATTTGGTGTGAGAGGGGTAATTAGACGCACCGCTAATGACAGTGGGAGGTCTAGAGCCGCATCGCGCTGATCAAAACAAGTCAATGCCTAATATAAACAAGTTAAAGGAATAGTTCACCCGAAAATGAAAACGAGCTGAAAATGTACTCACCCTCAGGCCATCCAAGATATAGACGAATTTGGTTCTCCATCGGAACAGATTTAGCATTCATTTCAAACCAGTGAAAAAGTCATCTCATCTGAATCAGGAGAGAAATATGCACAGATCAAACACCATTTACAAAACAGTCCAAAACAGTTCTAAACAAATATGTGAGAGGACAACAGCGGATTAACTTTTCTACTAGAGGAAGCATTTGATTATGGATTCATATTTTGGACAGATGCAATGTTTTAAAATTAAAATGCCTTGATTTGTTTCTCACAAACACGCAGCTTTTTGCTTCACAAGACGTTAACTGATGGACTGAAGATGTGTGGATTACTTTGTGGATTACTGTGATGTTTTTATCAGCTGCGTGACAGTGATGAATATGAAAAAACGCATGCAAAAATTTCAGACTCATTGTGCAAAGACCTTAAGTGTTTAGAAATAATAATAACTCATCTGTACTGCTTAAATTCTCTTGCATGAATGCTAAAACAGCTTATCGTTCATATTTACATGAATTTATAGGGGTCATACTGAATGTTCCCTGATTTATGTTCTGGCTGAGCAAAAGCTATTTCTATATGGTAAATCCAAGCGGTCATGTGTTAATGTTTTGGGCTTCTTATGTCAGAAACCTTTGCATTTTAAAATTATACATCACTTTAGCAGCTTAGTTTCAATAGATGGTCTTTGTATCACTGGGGAGGAAGTTTTGAGAAAGTTACAGTATGTTTTCATAGTACAATGAAGTCTTTTATCTCAAAAAGATCAAGGAAAATTTGATTCCTTATGATATGACCAGTGCAGCACACTTCTGATGATTCTCCCACGCAGATGGGGAAAAAATCCAGTCAGAAGGAGGAGCTAAATGAATCATCAGCATTTCAGCTGGGTCTATCGCAGCATTCACTGATTCTTTGGGGGGTGGGGGGTGGGGGGGGGGGGGGCAGGTGAATTACAATTCTGTTGTATTTAACATAATTATTTTATTCATTGTTACTTACCATTATTCATACCCTTAATATTTATTTAATATACATTTATATGTAAATACAAAAATATTTAATTTTAATTCTATATATCTATTACATATTATTATTTATATTATGAAATTATTATATTTATAATATTAGATAATTTAATATAATACAATATTATTTATATATTATTTTTAAATTACACAAAATACAAATGTTTATATTTATATATATATATATATATATATATATATATATATATATTACTATATACAAAATTATTCCATTTAAAATATTAAATAATTTTATATAATACAATATTATTTTTAAGTTATACTAAATTCTTTAATGTTTTATATTAGTGTTGTTTTAGTATCATTGAGATACTATTATAGCTTTTTGTAAAGTTAAACTAAATTAAAATGAGAAATTTAGTCTAATAGCTGAAATAGATTAATTAATTAATTAATTAATTAATTAGTTAGTTAGTTAGTTAGTTTGTTTGTTTAAAGTAATGGTTTTCACTATAATAACTGGGATATGCCTGAAGGTTCTGCCCCATAGAAATAGGTTTTGTTCAGCAAGAACATAAATCACTGGAAACATTAAATATGACCCTTTTAAATTCATGTAAATGTGAGCAGCAAGCTGTTTTAGCATTCATGCAAGAGAATATTCAGAGCCATGTGTTTGCACGCCTGACCCTGCACATAAATAATGTCACAGATCCTGCACGCCTCATTCTGGAGGGCAGAATATTGCTGATCGACTGCTCGTGACTCCACCTTCTCCATCTCAGTCTGTGCTCTCAGAAAAACCCCAATCCACTGACCCATGAAAGACACATCCAGAAGTCAACAGCCCCTGAAACTAATGAGAGAGGAAATAGACGCTGATTACAAAAAAAACCCACTCCTTCATCCACTCATCAGTTCCTGTCTATCTCTCCGTCTCACACTCGATCCACTTCTAACTTCCTGGCCGTCTGCCCCTGCTGAAAAATACCCACCGGCAATCCGGCTGCCATGCCCACTCTGTGCAGCTGCCGCCCAGTGCCAGTCCCTCGCTCTTTCTCTCTTCTGCACTCGGCTCAGGGCTTCCTCCCATTCACAGCATCAAGGAAACCCAACGTCTGGGTGATGGACTCATCATGCACCTATTTTGCTCGATTTTATTTTTCTTAAAGGTGCATCTACTTGAAAGAATATTCCAGGTTCTATCCACGTTAAGCATTTATGGCATTATAAAATATAATTAAAAATTAATTAGCACTTGTCTCTGCTAACTTCAAATTGACTGTAAATATGATTTAAACAATCTAACAGCTCATAATAAAAGAATGTGAGGTGCATTTTTTTCATGTAAGCATAAATGAATAAAACCTGTGAGGTTTAGTCCTAAAACCAGAAAAATTTGCGATAGTTCACACAAAATTAAAGATTCTGCCATTATTTACTCACCCACCTGTGTTGTGCCAAACCTGTGTGACTTTCTTTTTTAATTAAAAATGTATTTCAGTTTTTATCTCAATCAATCAGACTGCAGTGTGGCACTTACAATGTAAGTGAAAGTAAAAATTCTCACATATTATGTGTATTAAATTGAGCTTAGTGTGGAAAAAAAAAACAAAAAAAAACACTCATTAACCTTTTCTGTGTAAGGCTATATCCAATTTTACAACTTCGTTGCAAAGACAACATAAAGCCTCAGACAATAAACCAACTGTAAAAATCATTTAAACAACTTTACAGCTCAAATAATACACAAAGTTTAACAGAAGAATTAAAGTAAGTGCTTTAAAAAAATGATAGAACTTTCAAATTTCTGCTTTTACAAGCAAATTCATATTATAATTAAATATAACAAATTATTTATATTTATATATATATAGAGAGAGAGAGAGAGAGAGAGAGAGAGAGAGATAGATAGATAGATAGATAGATAGATAGATAGATCTTATATAACAGAAGATTTCATGAAAAGCATCACAATTCTGCTTTTAAATCCAAAAACTGGCCTCCCACATATTTTTCATATTTTTCTTTAGTCTTGTTTCAGGAATGTTTAACTATTTAACTATTAATTTAATTTAATTTAATTATTTAATTAAATTTAATATATACAAATGTTTAACTATTTAACTATTCATTTAATTTAATGTAATTTAAATATATACAATCACTGTTATATAAGCGATATATATAGCAAATCTCAACTGCCAGTTTTTTGGGGGGGTTTTCGGATAATGTAACTATATTATCACCCAGCTCTTTATGTAAGGATGGATATCAGTATGTCCAACTTTAAATAAACTGTATAGCAAATCACAACCACTTGATTGCTTGTATCACTGCAAAATCTAAACAATATTATCACCCAGATCTAATCTGCTAAATGCGACTCTAAGGCATGAAGATATTAAGATATCATAAACATTAAAATCATGATTTTCTGTAAAGCTGCTCTGAAACTATGTGCATTCGAAAAAGCAGTACACAAATAAATTCTTGGCTTGATTAAAATCATTGTTTTGCAGAAAATTTCCTCCATTGCTGAAGGAAGCACTGATCTAGGACCAGCTTCGCTACTTCCAGTCTGACTTACAACCAATGCAGGACAAGCAGCAGAACTGGTGTGAGATCAGGAGGGATTGCAGATGCAGAGGTCTGCAGGTGGGTGTGTGCTGTCAGCATTGAGTAAGTGAAGAGCAGACAGGAGGAGGTCCACTCATGATTTGTTATGCACAATGAGTCTTGCTTTTATCTAAAGCTTGGATTTATCTCTTGCACACCATGGTGATTAGCTCTCAGAGGGCAATAAGGAACATCACTCCCCCCTACAACACACACAGAGACACACGCAAGGTCTCCTTTCGCCTTGATGAATTGTGCAAAGGATGCACGAGGGGGAACCTCACACGCACAAAAGCGAACAGCCATGTAGAGCACCCTTCTTTGTCTCAAGGTTGCCAGATTTAGTTTAAATTAATCTTCCTCTGACTAATCGTGCATGTGCTCGATTTACATCATTTTCAGTGTTTGCCACTCGCAGTGCGAGCGGGATTTTGTGTCAACATGGCGAAACTTGAAATAACAGCGAAACATGATAATGCATGCAACAATAAATGTCATGATGCAATATTTAGCTGCACACCTGACCTCAATCTAAAATATTTCTAGCATGCCAGGCAAAAACAGACAAAAGACACGGGCTCTGATCGGGATGCTGTATTAGCTTAGTAAACAGTATACACTATATAGTGGCTTTTTAAAAGTAGCACATGAAAAATGACAAGAATTTCGAACAGTAGTGTAGTCATGTGATCTCAACACAGGTGTTAGCATCATTAGCATAGTTATATTGCATTTTTATATTTTAGCATTTTTACTTAATAAATCGTTATATGTAAAATAATATATTTAAACATTTTTTAAAGAGTTAAATACACTTTTTTTCCAAAAATTACTATACCGATACCAATTTTAATTATACATATTTAACTATGATAGCAGAGGTGTAAAGTACTTGAGTAAATGTAACTAATTACTGTACTTAAGTATCTTTTCGGATACTTTGTATTTGTACTGAGTATCAAAGATATTAACAACTTTTACTCTCTACTTCACTACATTTCTGAATGAGTATCTGTACTCTTTACTCAACTACATTTGAAATGAGTGTTGCAGTTACAAATTACATTTTGCATGGTACCTAGCTTTTCTGCAGCAGTTTATTTATGCTACAAAAGATGTGATATCGCCAACTACAGGGCACTGAAAGTACTATATCTTGTGCATTTTGCCCTTACCCAAACTTGTCAACAAGGTTACTTTAAGTGAATGCAAGCTCCTTAGCAAGTAGTTGTGAATCACAGGTGTTTTATATATGAGATGAGGACATGACTGCAGCTGGCAATGAGGCCGAAACCAGCACATCCAGTGCAAGAAGACTTTGACTTTTTAATTTTACTTAACATTATTTTATTTATCCTTTATACTGCAGAGACCTTTTTGAAGGTTATTGTTTTTTTGTTTGTTTGTTTGTTTTGTTTTTGCCATTTTGAAGTGTTCAGTTTTATTTTGGTTTTAGGAAATAAATGTGATTGCTCTCCTTACAAATCAGCTCTTTCTTGTTTTTGTTGCATTTTCTGTGCCTTGTCCTGGACTTTTATGTCACTTCCTGTCTCCCGTGGTGTTTGTAGTCAGTTTGTATCTTATCTTGTTCAGCTTGTTAGCCTCCTCTATGTGTATATATATATATATATATATATATATATATACAGCCCTAGTGTTTCTTTAGTTCTTTGTGAGTTGTTGAATGTAATGGTTGTCTGTTTGCCTGTGGTTGTTGGCTTATTGTTTGTTCTAGTTTTTCCATGAAATGCCTGCACATAGATCCTGCCTGTTCTGCCTGTTTTCCCCAGCTTCTCCACAACGTTACAGTTTTTGACTGGCATGTCTCTTTGACTAGTGCATCTTTGAGCCTATATTTAGTATAAGTAAAATACTTAAGTACTGTTAAAATCAGATACTCTAATACTTTTACTCAAGTTGTTTTGGAATTGGCGACTTGTAACTTGTAGTGGAGTAATTTTCACTGTAAGGTATCTGTACTTTTTTACACCTCTGTATGATAGTGTAACTTGCTTTACATTTTAGCCAAAGACATTTACTATTTTCACAAGTAATTTACTTACAGTTATTATAATAATTACTATACTATAACTATATACTCTCTCTCTCTCTCTCTCTCTCTAATAAGTTGCTTTTAATATATGTTAGAAATATCTCTTGATTTTTTTTTTTTTTTTTTTTTTTACAATTAATTAACTTAAAATACACATTTAACATTTATAATTGTTTCATTCTAAATACCTGTTTGGAAAATAAGTTATCAATTCTAAAACATAAGTAAACAACTATTTTCTTCTGTTAATAGCATAAAGTTCTATGTTTTTCTTCCAATTTATTAGGCCCTATATGCCACAATATAGGTATTGTGGCATTTAGGGCCCACTAAATACTGCAAAAACAATAAGATCAGTATGTTAGTATACTATTCTGAACACAGCTATTCAGTTCAGTCTATAGATTTTTCATAAACTCAGTTCTGATATATATATATATATATATATATATATACATAAAAGCCCCAGAGATTCATGTGCATTCATATAAAAACATGGAAAATATCCAGACCATCAATTTTAAAAATAAGCTCATAAAAATCCAACAAAGTGCCACTTGATGATGGACAGAGTCATTAAATGCGACCCTTATCGTTCGACAGCCTTAACAGAGGGATATGATGACAGCAAAGCATTCTGGGATAGACAGGTCTTCCTACACAGAATGTTCTTGGAAAACAATACCTGCTGGACCTTGTACATCCTCAGTCCTTTCCCATCCACAATTCTATATCTGCCACATTTCTGTCTTTGTTTCCTGCAAAAATATCAAAAACAACATACATTTACTTGAGAGGCAACATTATGTAAGATATTAAATGTTGTTTTGAGAGAATGTAGTTTGTATTAAGTGTACTGGTCTAACAAATGCTTAAGTGTATGCTTAAAACAACAAAAAACATTTAGCAAATGAGTTTAAAAAATAAACTGTACTGGAAAGCAAGACAAAAATACTGATTAAGAATGATTTTTTTTAAAGCAATGCCCTTGATTTTCATCCTAAAGGGGGCGAGTATTGAATACGCCACTATTAAAAGCAGCCAGGAGAACCTCGTTTATAAAATTCTAATAGTTCCACTTTTCCTGCCCACTTATTCCAGAATAGCTACCCAACAGATCCCATTAAAGCCAGTGTGATACAGCCCAAGATGATCTAACTTCTATCCTCCGCTCTGTAAACATGAAAATGCGTGGTTTGCTCCTTTGGGAGAGCCAAAGGTAAGTGTAATAGTGCAGATTTTAAACAGAACTCTAAACAGAACACGCATAAATCAATCACACTGAGTTATTGTGCTGTCCGCTGCGTTGGTTAAAGATCCCTGCTCTCATCCTTCACCTGAGCTTTTCCTGCGTCCTACAAAACTCGACAAATAAATCAGGCACGCCGCTACCGTTTGTGGGAAAGGATTTGCTTATGAAACCATAGGAATGAGATCACGACCCCCGGTGAAAGACAAGGACGCTGTGAAGTATGCGCTATGACGTCTGCACATTGTTGCATACTTGCTTGAGCCAATTCTAATGCTGTTTCAGTGATAACAGCAGCTGGCATCACTATTTGTTTTCCTTTTCCACTTGGATGAATGGGATCTTTTGCAGGGTATTGCCTAAATGTGTTTCTTTGGCTGAAAAAAAAAATATATAAAAATAAGTCGGCATGAAGTCAATCAGTTGAGATTTGGCTGTCTTTGCCAAGACAGATATAAAAAGAGCAATGCAGATTTAAAAGAGAGAGAGAGAGAGAGAGAGAGAGAAAGAGAAAGAAGAAGAAGAACAAAAAAAAAAACATTGTGCCCGCTGATAACGTTATTTATTTGCAAGCGCTGTGCTGTCTTTGTTTTAGTACTCGATTCACGTAATTATGCAAATGAGTTAATTTAAACATGGCCAGAAATGTTGCAAGTTTTGTGAATAAGGCTAAATATAGAATAGGCCTAATTAACTTGCATGTTTATGCTGTAAAAAATAATAATGAAATAATTAAAATGTGAAGCAGCGCTAGTTTACTGCATTTAATGCTTGGTTACACTGGATGATGTGTCGTTAGTGAATCAGCCGCAGGTTTTTGTACTGAAATACCACACATTTGGGGGAAATGATATAAATTCAACAATATTCATATATATATATAGTGCTGTCAATCGATTAAAAAAATAACTAATTAATCGCACATTTTTCTAAAATTAATCGCGATTAATTCCACCTAACATTAAAGTTTTTAAATATACTTTTATATTGTAATAATTTCGCATTAAATCTTCAAATATACAATGTACAAACAACATAAAGACAGTATATTTTTAATATTTCTTTAATGGCATCTTTTTTTATGATTGAAGGCCAGCATCACTGATATCAATACTACTGATGTCTCTATAAAATAGTTTTTTCCCCTGAATATTTATCCATTGACTGTAGCCAGTCAGCATTACAGTATAATTTAGATCTATAAATTTTAACATTTATTAGACTTAACTTCTAATTTAAGTGAACTTAAAACAATTATCACATGAACCTATTATAATAAATGACATATTTAGCTACTTGTGCCCTTCAGCAGAAATATACAGAAAATGAATATTTACCAAACACTAAATTCTAAATTAAATATAGATGAACCCATTAAAGCTATAAAAGTTATTGATTTCCTCTTTTTTTCTTTGGTTCTTGGATTAATAGACATCACAGCAGCTGGTTATTAGCTTATTTGCCTGCCATAGCTTTAAAAGCTGCTGCTGATGAACTATTTTCTCACAACCCTCTCTACCTTTTCTGACCCACTTCAGGTCTTAAAGTCTCTACTAATGAGCGAACGAGTTGAATCGGGTGTTTTAGATGAGGGAGACAGTGCTGGGGTGCCTCAGGACAGTTTTTAAAACCATTTCAGAGACATGTTCTTAAATGTGACGCATATATAACATATTGCATGCATGCACACAGTTTTAAGGCAGCTTTAATCGCCTTTTTGGTAACTTCGTGCCTTAACTAACGGCATAACTAGGACATTGCATGCACGTAGTTTCTTTCGCTGTTTGATATGAAATGATACAAGCTACAGCGCGTGCCGGCACCTTTGTGAGTGTATTTGAAGAGCACGCGCTACCAGCACAGTATCTTTTCCGCGCTCCTTTGACTCGCGCCTGGCGCGGAGGCGAAGAGCGCGTCTAAAACGTCTCTCGTTTGATGTGGCCATAAAGACGTTCTGCATCTAAATAAATGCATCCTTTTCAAGAAAAAAGAGACAGAGGCAGCAGTTGCAAATGGGGTGGCAAACCCTAGCCCCGCCCCTGCGTTAATTGCGTTAAATATTTTTAACGCGTTAATCAGAAAAAAATAATAGCATGCGTTAACGCGCTAATTTTGACACCACTAATATATATATATATATATATATATATATATGTGTGTGTGTGTGTGTGTGTGTGTGTGTGTGTGTGTGTGTGTGTACACTGTAGGCATTGAAACTTTTATAATAAATATGAGATATTTTTCTAGTTATGTTAATAGTCTCATTATAATTAGATATTGTATTTGCTAGAAAAAGTTTATCCAGTAATTGTGATCGAATGAAATAAGTTTATAAAATCTTGTTTAAAGAAGTAATTAAAATTTCTAAAATATTTAGAATTTTTTTTTTTTTTTTGCATGTGCTTAGAGAGAAATTGGTAAAAAAAAAAAAAAAAAAATCCTTGGTAAAAAGTCAGGAAAATTAATAAGATCTTGTCTTAAAAAGTAATTGAAATTTCTGTCATTTTCATATATGAAATTGTTAGAAATTGTTAAAAATCCTTTGATCATTATGATTGAGTGGAAAAGTCATTGAAATGAACAAAATCTTATTTAAGAAAAAAGTAATTGAAATTTCTATCATGATGTATCTTTTTTTTTTCTTTTCTTTTTTTTTCCTAGAAATTGTTAAAACTCCTATTCGATAATTATAATTGGTAAAACTGGAAATTAACAAAATATTTTTTTTTTTAAAAAAGTAATTTTCATGTATAACATTTTTCTCACACAGCTAGTAATTGTTACAAATTCTAATTCGATAATTATAATCAACTGGAAAAGTAATCAAAATCTTAAAACATCTCTGAAATTTCAATTTTTATGTAACATTTTTTTTCTAGATATGCTCAGCTAGAAATCCTTAACCGGTAATCACAAACAACAGGGAATCTCAATGAAACGCACTGGTCAAAAACAGCGGGAACTCTGAATATTAAATCGGGTAGAGGGAGAACTCATCTGGGGCGTTGCGACGGCTGTCGGTTGAAGTCTTTCTCTCTATCTCCAGCTTTCCCCGTCCAAGATGCTTCCTGAGAAGACTCGATAATGCGCAGAAACCTCCCAGCCACCAGCATCGACATTCCCCCCAACTCCTGCTCTCTCAGTCAAACAGGAAGATAGGTACATCAAAGCCAAACATTAGTGCACACGGCCCGCATGTGTGTGCACGAGGGCCCATACAGTGTGATTGTATGGTTTGGCTTGCTAAGAGATAGAAAGTAAAAGCATGATTAAGTAGAAAGAAAGAAGAAAGGAAAGTAGAGTGAGAGAGAGTGCGGGTGAGAGGACGAGCAGGGTACCATTAAACCCTGGTGCGGTAAGCAACCTTCTTCCTTTGAAAGCTTTGGTCGCATAAAGGGTGTAGCTCCGAGCAAGCCTCTTTATATGTTCTCTACCCGCTGCATACAGTCTACGCTGCATTCAGATGAAATATGAAAAGAGGAAATGCTTCCTTAAGACTTCCTGACAAGACACCCAAAATCCTTCCTCAGCTAAGGCACGCTTGGCCAAACAGCCTTATCTGCCAGTCTGGAGTCTCAGCATAAGTTCCTTGGTATTTTTTCTGTATTTTCAAACATCGATTGCCTTGATGTTTTTTTTTTTTTTTCAAGCCCCAGGAAGGAACTCAATGTAAAGTATATTTATATAGCAAAACGTCCTAATAGTCTTAACTTATTTTTGAAGTCAGGGCAAATGTATTGAGGAAAGAACTTCAGCGAAGGTCAAATTTGATGAATTTTTAGGGCAGTATTGGGGAAGGTTACTTTTAAAAGTAATGCATTACAATATTGCATTACTCCCTAAAAATGTAACTAATCGTGTTACTTAGTTACTTTTTATGGGAAGTAATGCATTAGGTTAGTTTTGTGTTACTTTGGGGGGCTGAGCTGGGCTGGCTTGATTGTTTTTAATATAAAAAAATATATTTTTGGGCAAATGTAAAAGCCCTTTCACACCAAAAGTTAAATGAATAGGCCTCAGGGTTAAGGAAAAGTAAATATATCTGTACAGTAGAAGGTTTGCTTAAAGTCTTCAGTTGTGCTTTCTGGATTGCATGAAGAAAAGGACGCAAGAGGAGAAAGTTCAACACTCTTCAGCAATTAAAAAAGAAATAAAGACAAATATCATGTTTATCTAAAGTCATTTTTGTTCATTAGTATGATTGAATTGGATCATCGAAGGTCAGCAGCAAAGACGTTTTTTAATTATGATGTTATTTAATATTTAATTATTGCATGTTTACATCATATTTTGTGTTAGCATTGCACCGTTTATATTCATTTCAAAGAATATTGAATCTGTTTTTGTTTAAGTGAGTAATAAACGCATGTTCACGTTTAATCTAGAACTACACTTTACTAGTTACTTGAAAAAAGTAATCTGATTACGTAACTCACGCCACTTGTAATGCCTTACCTGATCGGAAGTAATCATACTATACAGCATCAGTGTCATCATTTTGCACAGAGCATTTGAACAAAAACTTGCAGGAGAAATCCAGTCATCTCATTAGGAATCCACACAATTGTTAATTTCGTATGAGCGCGAAAGATTCCCCCACGCAGATTTCGCAACAGGTTCAAGTTGGTCACACGGTTTCGACGCACTGACCAATACAAAAGTTCTCGGGTTGAAAGAGACTTCTGTGTGAGCTGTGCTTCATACATTACTACACTATTGACAAGACCTTTTTTGTCTGCAAAATTTTGCCGAAATTTCACTAAAGTGACTGCACATTTACTTAACTAGTCCATAGATAAAGCAACCTGGAGTGTAGAGCGATAATATTAATGTAAACACCTGCAGTGGTTGTCTTGTTGTTAGGTTGAAGGTTTGCTGGACTATTTTTCTTGGTGGTCGCTTTAAGGTAATCTAGGTAATAAAACAACTTCAGCTCAAAATCAATATTTCATGTCTATGTATTTATTTCTTTGGCAAGTAGCTGTGTAATGAGCAGGTTAATGAACAGCCAGATGGTCATTAATGCAAAATACATCCCCTTAAGGGATGGCTATACGTTATCCCTTATATTTTCTTTTTGTCATGTAAGATTTTACAAATGTTATTTTAAATATAGTTTACAAACCATTTTTTTTTTTTCATTTTACCCTTAATGCTAAAAAGAAAGTCTAAATGTAGTATATGAATGGGTGTTAACTGGACTCTACATATGTTTACAGTCAAACGCCACAGAATTAAAGTGTCTCAGCAGATGCTGTTAATGCTAACAGTATTAGCCTGTCTGAGAGACTTTGATTTGGAAGTCTCTTTCGTTTACTCTGTTTCTGGATCTGGAGGCCAGATCCAGCCGGGGCTCAGGCTGCTCGCTGAGGATTAGACTCTAGCCTGGGCTTTTGGATCGTTAGCCAATTAAACTAATCATGCCCATTCTCGAGACTTCTGGCGAGAAGGAGCAGCATTGATTTCCTCTGGTTTGATGTGCACTTCCTCTTCACCCTTCTCCTTTACTGGCTGTCTAGACGAGACCAGAACAAGCATCTGGTTAACCAATCCAAGTGGACAGAAGAATGACATAGTCACAACCTCATGTCTGCCAAACATCTAACTCCTTACAGATCAGACTTACCCCATCTACACAATACTGAGAGAACATCCATCAAGGAGAAAGTGAGCAAATCCATATTTTACAATGATGGGTCAGGGCTGCCTATAACAGCTTATTTCTGTTGTTTATTTCATATGGCATCATGGGAGACGCTGGATGCTGGAGAGAATGGTATTGGATTTCGATGACTATGCACCTGGTCATTAGTCTCCATTCCACAGTCGAAAACAATTCAATGGCAAACTTGCTTAGCAAAGCTAACAAAGTTACATCTGTTCATTCTGACTCAACTGGTACAGAAGAGTTGAATATATATAACATAAGTATAATCATAATCATAATCATAATCTCTCATATGAAAATTAACCATGGTTTTATTAGTAAATGTGTAGTAACCATGTTGTTTGGCATATTGATTACCATTTGTATAACCACAGTTTTACTACAAATACCATGGTTAAACTATGGTTAATGTAGCAAATCATGGTTAATTTGTGGTTGGATTAACTGTAGTAATGGTTTTAAATTGGTTTTATTTGTAGTAAAACCATGGTTAATTTTAGTAAGGAGTCAGTTCTGCATAGTAAAGATGCGGTCACATTAGCAACATTTCAGTGAAATCTTACATTTTAGGTGCTTACAGCTATAGCGTACTAGTTTCAGTAAATTTTCAAGGTGCAATACTCTTCATAATTAGTACAAATTGTTGTTAGCAATATTAGCATCCTCACACCTACTCATTCTTAGTGTGAAATGTCCCTTATGGAAATTAACCATGGTTTTATTGTCGTAAAAGTAACCTTTTTTGTTGTTTGTTTGTTTTTGGCATATTGATTACTATTTGTATAACCACAGTCTTACTACAAATACCATGGTTAAACTATGGTTAGTATTGCAAAACCATGGTTAATTTGTGGTTACCATGGTTTAACAATACTAACCATGGTTATTGGTTTTATTTGTAGTAAAAGCATGGTTAAGTTTCGTAAGAGTTGTTAGCAATATTAGCAAAACACCTCATATGTATACAAAGTGTTGTTAGCAATATAAGCATCCTCACATCTCCTCATTTGTAGTATGAAATGTTGTTAGGAATATTAGCGAAACACCTCATCCATAGTACAAAGTGTTTTTAGCAATAGCATCCTCACACCTCTTTCATATTGTGAAATGTTGTTAGCAATATTAGCAAACACCTGATCCATAGTACAAAGTGTTTTCAGCAATATTAGCATCCTCACACCTTCTCATTCATAGTATGAAATGTTGTTACCAATATTAGCAGAACACCTCATCCACAGTACAAAGTGTTTTTAGCAATATAGCATCCTCACACCTCCTCATTCACAGTGTGAAATGTTATTAGCAATATTGGCAAAACACCTCATCCATATTACAAAGTGTTTTAGCCATATATTAGCATCCTCACACCTCCTCATTTGTAGTATGAAATGTTGTTAGCAATGTTAGCAAAACACTTCAAAGTGTTTTTAGCAATTAGCATCCTCACACCTCCTCATTCATACTGTGAAATGTTGTTGGCAATATTAGCAAAACACCTCATCCAGAGTGTTGTTAGCAATGTTAGCATCTTCATGCTTACTCATCCGTAGTGTAAAGTGTTAGTAATATTGGATAATGCTAACAACACTTTACACTTTGAATGATGAGGTGTGAAGATGCATTTGTGATGGATTTCTGCCAAAATTTTTAGGTAATTAGTTACAAAAAGGCAATGCATTACATGCTAATACAAATTCAAAAAACTTTCAGTTTTATTCCTTGGTATGTCCTACTACGACATATTCCAAATACATTAGGGCACAAAGTATGCAAATTGGGATTCAGCTTGTTTGATTCAGTTAAAACAATACCATGGAAGTTGAGGTAACTTTTTCAATCATAATACATGACTACTTCTGAATGGCCGTCGAAGGAGTAAGATGCTTTTTGCTCCCATAAGGTGTAGTTATGGTTTCTACAAGCAAAGGTTAACTGAACATGCTAACCAGCCAAACCTTGTGCCACATTTCCCACTTCCAACATCCCACCATTTCTGTCAATGCACCATGGTCAATTATAAACAAAACAAACTTTTTTTCTTATTCCAATTATTATTTTATTAATTTTTTTTGTGCTTTAAAAATAGCCAATGACTAAACATGTATTTCTAACTTTTAGAAGAAAAAACATTACTCGGCTAACAAATGTGCAGGAATTTTTAACAATACAATACAAAAAAAAAATTAATAATAATAGTAAATAATTTCTCATTCTTCTCCATGATGGGCACATTAGTTGACCGCCATCTTGGAAATTGCATTTACAAAATTATAACGTTTTCTGTCAAGGGCATTCGCAAATGATGGATTCAAAATAATTCTGATTCAAACAGATGTGACAGTTCGGTGGTTAAGATGAAACTGCGGAGGTGTTTGATGATGGTGTTGCTCAGTATGTGGCTCTCTCAGTGTTGTGGCTGAGAAAGACCAGATTGCTGGCACTTTCCTCTGTCATTCTGGCACAGTCTGCAGAAGTACAGGCTTCACTAACCACCAACACTGGCCAAGAGGGAGGGAGCGAGAGGAGAGAGAGAGTGAGAGAGTGAGAGAGAGATCGCTGGATTTCATGGCAGGGTGACAACACATCACTAAAGACTGTGTTTTCTCTTCAGTCAGGTGAGAATTTTGACATCTTTGAACCCATTTCAGGAGTCTAAATACCTCCAGAAGTGATTGTTATTGATTTGTATCAAACTGCATCAATAACAATCAATCTAAATGATCAATGAGCTACAAAGTCATGATGATGTAACAACACATTTTTTTCTTCCACACTGTGATGGATGTAAATCTGAGTGTAAATTAGAATCCTTGAATTGAATTGATGAATAGATGAAAAATCAATAAGATGTGTTTAGAAAATAGATTTGCATTTCGTGCCAGCTTTAAAATAGAAAAAAAACAAAAAAAAAAAACCTTTTTTTTTTTTTTTGCAATGTTTTTTGCACAATATGAAATGTGTTTGCAACCTATTAATTTTCGAATTAAACTGAATATTCAATAAGAAAAAAAAAAGTAGGACTGACCTGACTTAAAAGTGGAAATGAACGGTTAAAAAATACCATAAGAGGGCTTGGTGACATCATTTGAAAAGGAAAGTCATTTTTCTTTTAGAATAACATATACTGATGAACTGTGCAAAATAAAACCCGAAACAGGCATTAAGGAAGTGAATTGAATTAGTTATAATCAGACAGTTAAACCACAATGTAAATTAGTTACAATTATACCAACCTGCAGGGGGAAAAAAAAACAAACAAAAAAAACATCTTAAACCAGCCTATACTGGTTTACTGATCTTTGATGGTCCCCCATTCTGGTCAGGCTGGTCTGTTGGCTGGTTTTAGAGGGGTTTTGGGCATTTTTCAGATCCAAGGCCAGTTGAAGAACAGCTTAAACCAGTTCAGACCACCAGGAACAGGCATAAAGGAAGTAAATGGGATAAAGTTCAAGCTAACTCTAATAACCTCACAATGAAATCACAATGTAAAATGGTTACAATAATACCAACATGCAGAAAAAAAAAAGAAAAAAAAATCTCAAACCAGCCTATGCTGGTTTACTGGTCTTTGTTGGTCTCCAATCCTGATCAGGCTGGGTTATTGGCTGGGTTCAGAGGGGTATTGGGCACGTTCAGATCTGAGACCAGTTGAAGACCAGCTTAAACCAGTTCAGACCACCAGGAACAGGCATAAAGTAAATAAATGAGATGAATTTCATGCTAACTGTAATAACCGACAGTGAAATCGCTTTGTAAAATGGTTACAATAACACAAACCTGCAGGAAAAACAACAACAACAAAAAACAGTAAACCAGTCTGGTTTACTGGTCTCCCATCCCGGTCAGGCTGATACGTTGGCTGGTTTAAAAGTGTTTGGGGCACAGAGACCAGTTGAACACTGCAAAAAATGCTTTTCTTACTTAGATTTTTTGTCTTGTTTCAAGCCAAAATACCTAAAAATTCTTAAATCAAGAAGAATTTTCTAGACAAGTAAAAATTATTGTTTTGTTTTCAGACAAAAAACAAGTCATACTTGTCTAGAAAATCCTTCTTGATTTAAGATTTTTTTATTTTGGCCGAAAACAAGACAAAAAATCTAAGTATAAGAAAAGCATTTTTTTTTTTTTTTTTTTTTTTTTTTTTTGCAGTGAAGACCAGCTTAAACCAGTTAAGAGGACCAGGAACAGACATTAAGAAAATGAATCAGATCAATTTCATTCTAACTGTAATAACCAACAGTGAAATCACAATGCGAAATACTTAAAATTATACAAATAACACATCTTAAACCTGTCTATGCTGGTTTACTGGTCTTTGTTGGTCTCTTACCTGGTCAGACTGGTCTGTTGGCTCGTTTAGAGGGGTTTTGAGCACTACCAGATGGGAGACCAGTTGAAGACCAGCTTAAACCAGTTAAGATGACCAGGAACAAGCAATAAGAAAGTGAATCAGATCAATTTCATGCAGACTGCAATCACCAACAGTGAAACCACAATGCAAAATACTTAAAATTATATCAACCTGCAGAAAACAACACATCTTGAACCAGTCTGTGCTGGTTTACTGGTCTTTGTTGGTTCTCCATCCTGGTCAGACATTTGACAACCAACTTGACCAGGCTGGAAGACCAGCTTAAGACAACCAAACCAGCTTAGGCTGGTTTAAGCAAGTTTTTCAACAGACTACACAAGACATTTGACTTGCATCCAGCTTTACCATAACATATTCCACAACATTTATTTTTACTCTCGAGCTCAGTTTTTGAAATGTGTTCAATTTTTCGCCCAAAAAACATCCCACCCTCACGAAAAACAGCGGTTGCGCGGTGCAAACAAGCGTAACAGACTTTTAAATTGCGCTCGTGCTGTGATATTGTTCCGTCTTTGTTTCTCTCTTTGTGTAAAACCGAAAGAGTCACCAAAGTTACACGAATGAATTAAACACGATGCTCTCGTGCGCAGCGGAGGGAGAGACTGAGCTCCGAGCGCCTTCAACACTGAACTCAGAGATTCAACAGAGACGTGGAGGCCATTGTGCTGGATGAGGCTTCGGTATGAATTATTTCACACAGGGCATCTGTTAAGAGGGCCACATTTGGCTTCGACTGCCTCACAGTACTGTACGTGTGTGTGTGTGTGAGTGTGTGTGTGCATGTGTGTATGAGACCACACTGACCCCTGCTGGTTAAACAAACACTCCATCAGTGCGTTTGACGGACAGACCGTTATTATATTAACCTCCATGGTCCATATTGTGATGTCTTGTTTGTTATGAAAATGATTGACGGTTTGGCATGAATAAATGTCTGTGGGAGACATTTGCTGAGGAACATGGGATGTGTGGGAGTGTTTCGATGTGTGGGAGTGAGGGAAAAAGGAGAGAGAAAGGAACGTGGCCATGATAAATTACAGATATGATGCCATTGAAACACCTCCACCGTATCCTGGATATTATATGCTTTATGTGTTGAGGGAGATGTAAGACAGGAAACTAACTGCTTCTGTGCGTGAAGTTTAACCGATTCATGGCTAGCAGTGTTGGATTCTGGTGGATTTGTGTCAGGAACCTGCAGCTTTAAATCTTAGACCCCGCCCACTAGTAGTGATGTCATGCTTAAACGTTTTTATCAGTGAGATAAAATATCAGATATTCAGAGTGTAATAGTGTTTCTGAAGAAGATACACACTCTATGCAGTCAAATTGCACTCTATTGTTTTAAAACTATATCTATATTATGTCTTTTCTGTAGGCCAATGACACATTTTTGGATAATTCTTTTAGATTTTGAATATTTTTTTCTCTTAATTGCTACTAGAATCGTGACTTTATTTCTCACCGTTGCAATTTTTTCTTACACTTCATATCTCACAATTTCTACTTTTTATCTGACAATTACATACCTCATAATTGAGAATTTATATCTTGAAATGGTGGCTTTATATGTATATTTCTCACAATGTGACTGTTCCTTCTTTGAAACTATATTTTTAAAGATAAAACAGGTTTTCATAGGGGTTTGTAATTGCAACTTTAAATAATTTTTATCACAAAACTTTATCACAAAAATTTCTACTGTATACTATTATATCTCAGAATTACAACATTATATCTAAAAAATAGTTTTTTTTGTTTTTGTTTTTTGTCACAAATGTAATCATATGTTTTTCTATAAGGAATTCCAAATGCAATTATATTTGTGACGTTATATAATTTATCATAACAATGACTTTATCCCAATGATGTTTTTTTCTCATAATTGTGACAGAATTTTTTTTTGTTTTTAGCAGAAACATACTTCCATACAGGATTTCAACTGCAGGAGACTTTTTGTTGTTGTTGATAATTTATTGTAATTGTGACTTTGTCACAAAAATTTCTGCTTTCTACTATTATATCTTAGAATTATGAAATTATATCTCAGTAAATAGATTTTATTGTCACAAATGTAATCTCACTATATATATTTGCGACTTATATAAATTATCATAACTATGACTTTGTCCCAAAGATGATTTTTTACAAATCATCTTTACAAAAAATCTTTTACAAAATTTCTTCTTTTTTATGTCATATTTACAACATTATACCTCAAATTTGGTAATTTCTATCTTGAAATTGCAACTTTATATATCACAACGTGACTATTTCATTTAAAACAATCTCACCTTTCTATTTATTTGCGACTTTATAAAAATTTATCGTGATTGTGATTTTATCACAAAATTTCTACTAATTTTAAATCTCGCAATTGCAACATTATATCTCAAAATTTAACATAACGTTTGATGTAACGACAACTTAAAACTCTCAATATCTCGCAATCATTTTTTTTTCCAAACGGTTTTCAAAATGCAACTATTTACACCATCATATAATTTATCGTATATAATTACGGCAATTGTTATACATCTCAAAAAGGAGAATTTATATCTTGAAATAGTGACTTCATGTGTCACAACTGCAATATTCCTTATTTTAAATTTGATCTACAAATATTTTACATGAAACAAGCTTCCATAAAGGCTTAGAACAGGCTGCAACTATATTTGCCATTTAACTTTATGTAATTTTCTACCTTCCCAATTGCAACTTTTTCCCAATTGCGATTTTTTTTCCCTCATATTTAGTACTTTGTTTAAAGAGAAAAAAGTGATTATTGTGTGACTATTTCTTACTTTATCTCACAATTACCTGTTTTATCTTCTACTCTGAGGAATAATGAAAGCTTCCGAACAGTACCATACATCAGTGTTCCTACAGATTATTGTTTTTCCTACTGTGCTTATATGTGGCTTAGAAACTGTGCTAGACAAATCTAACCATAACATAATGGCTCCATAATACCGTGAGGGGCCCCTGTGTAGGGTCAGGGTGTCCCGTACTCCAGCGGGTGTCATGAAATTAGCTTCATGTGTCAAAGCAAAGCAGTCAGCATGACACCTCATCACACATCATTGGATCTGAACTGCCCGACTCACGTGGCGGAGGCAAACAGCATCTGAAAAGCGACATACTGCGTCAACGTGCAAAAATGGAGGGAAGGATCTGATTGCAGTGTTTGTACCTGCTATCCTCCAGTCCTTTCACCTAATGGAAGACCAATTTTAAAGGCCGACTCTATTCATTTGAAAAAATATACTGTAACCATTGAGTTGAGAGAGCAAGTGCTTGCACAGTCGTGCATAAAATGACTGAAATTGTTTTTGCTTTCGTTTCAAATTGCATTCTGCAAATGGCCATATTCATCTGTTTGATTTTATTTTTTGACCTTGATGTAACGTTAAAGGAAAAACATCTTATCTACCTGCAGAACTGGCAGGAAAACAAGTAGATAACCCGACGTCAAGGGCTGTAGCAAGCTCACATTTTACAGTTTTGCATTTTTACAGTGCCACGGCTGAAATAGGCGCCACCAGTCATATCGCATCGGTGCACCGACTCCTACATTATTAACTTATCTCCATGCATTTACATTTGTACTCACAGCTGGTATTGTTAGATACATATTTACATTGTCGTCACTGAAATCAAAGCGAACCAAGTCGCCACGTTAGCATCCAATCAGATGTTTGATGCAATCTGTTTCCCGCTGCTATGTGAAGTAACCTGCCGTATAACGTTTAGAGATTAGATCAGTATCATACTGTGCCGCACTGAACTCAGCAGCAGGCGAATCAAGAAGAGAAATTAGCATTTAAAATACAATGCGGTTGATCTGAATAATTATTATGTCAGACTACAGGATGTGCAGTTTGTGAGGGGACAAA
>JAFVLL020003374.1:0-88648 GCA_021397915.2 Tor tambroides | reverse complement strand
ACATTTTGACATTTTTCCACATGCTCTCAAAACCAATATTGACCTAGCTCCCCTGCAAGGTGGGCTTTAGTCCAAGGACTTGGCATTAAAATCAAACCCATGCATCTCAAGCAGCAGGCAGCAAGTCAAGGGGAGAGCCCAACAATGTCCTGCCCAGGATGGGGTTCTCCTGCTGGGAAGGCAGAGTGGACACTGTCCTGGGCTCAAGCTGGTACACAGAAACAGCCACAATGAAAGGCTTCGTGCCACCCCCCTGCTTTAATGATTCCGTCTGCGAAGGCTGATTGTAGCCGGACCGTAGACCCAGCTGGTGCCCGGTGCAGACAACAGGAAAGGGGCAGCGGGGGAACCCGTAAGTGTAGTACCACCCCGTAGCAGGGAGTGCTTCTCAAAGGCCACATTACAATCAATTAGGGCTCTAATGAGCAGGATTTGGACTTGTAACCTGTGGCTTAGGGTCAGTATTTAGCAGAGTCTCAGCAGCACAGCTGGACGACACGTCAATATGCTCCGAAATAGCTTCGGACTGGAAGAGTGACGCAGCAGGGAAGTGCGGCGTGTGTGGAGGTGTCTGCTTCTGCTCAGAAAAACACACACACACATAGACTCGCTCCTCTAAATGGAGAAGACAATAATGGTAAGGAGAACAAAAGGAACAAATCTCGCTCAATAAAATCCATTCATTTAGCGCTGCTCTGGATGAATGTACTATAGATGTCGCAGGCAGCGAGGTGACACATGGGTAATGCGAAGAGAGCAAGCAGAGAGCCTCGAGGCCGCAAGTTTACGCCATTTACATACATGGCCAGCAGCCGTTTCAGCAGGTTTGAGTTCACAGGGGATCCGACAGAGAGAGCATTGTGTATTTGGGGGTAACGTGGCCCCGGGGCCCTCAGAATGACTGCACAGGAGGGCTCTCAAATTGGAAGGTCCTTCACAGCTGAGGGGGAGGGACATCTGATGGTAAACTATTGTCAGCAGGGGGGAAAGGGCAAAAGGAGGAGGATAAATTGATCAGAGGTCACTAATTATGTTGTTTTTATTTGACTATTTTTGGCCTTTTGCCACCTTCTAATCAGTGTGTTTATTTTACCTTACATAGATTATACTTAAAATATTACAGTTAAAGGTTACACATGGTTTAAAACTTAATCAGAACACATTTTACTACTGCTTTGGCAACTTTTTCAATGTGTATATTTCAGACAGTTTACATTTTGACATCAAAATTAAAAAAAAAAAAAAGAATTTCGAAATCTTAAAATCTTGCATTGTCAGGTTGTTATAACAAGCTGATGTCTGGCAGTTATCAGCGCTTTGCTGTAAATGTAAACATACTCATTGACAAGATAGTGGAGAGAGGACAGGAAATGTTGTGGGAATGGGATCAGGAAAGAGTCTGGCTGCATAATGTCTGTAAAAGATCCGCAGGACCTGACGCAATAGAGTGCAGCACAGGACAAATTTTGACTTGCTGAGTACAGATATGAGAGGGAAGATATTGATGTGTGTGCAGGAAGTGAGTAAATAAGTGACTCAGGGGCTCCAGCAAAATATAAATATCTCAAGATAAACTAAAAGCTGCTAATGCATTTTATGTTTTTAGGATACAGAAAGTGTTATTTGTCTATTGAGCAACAAAAATAAATGATTCACAGGCGCATTATTGGATATTCTCAATGTTTTTTGATTGTAGGCAGCAGCAAAGGAAAGGAACTACCTTTTGGCTGAAACAACAGATGGCACTGGAGCGAGACAGAATCTGCAGGCAGAAGTGGGACAAAATATACCATTTTTGGCAGGAGCAGGACTAAAAAAAATCCGTCTTGTACACACCACTACTACATGAGTAATAGAGCACATCAATGAACAATATTTAAAGCCTGCAAAACAAAAATTCTTAGTATCATTTAGCTACACTTTAGCAAATTTTGATTTGCCACCTTTTAACTTTATCATGAAAGGGGTATTTTTACATCTTGATTTGTCCATTTACCTCTACAAGAAAGAACATCCTGAAACAGTAAGACGTTTGAAGTTATTGAACAAGAAATAGATGCTAAACAATTAACATTAACCTCAATAACAGCAGCAATCAAAAACCACGCCATAAAAGACAAAAAAAAAAAACATACTGAAGACCACCACACATCAACACAACAGATGATACAATTAGTTGTTAGTAGCTAGTACAATTAGTAGTGAGTCACCAAACAATAAAACCATTTTCCAAACCACTTGTCCTGTGAAGGGTCACAGGGATGTTGTAGGCCAGTCCATCACAGTAAAACAAAATACTATAAAGCAGAGGTCTTCAACCCTGCTCCTGGGGACCCACTCTCCTGGAAAGTTTATTTCCAAACGGCTTCAGCACACCTGCCTGCAATTTTCAAGCAGTCTTGAGGAGCTTGATTGGCCGCTTCACATGTGTTTGATTAGGGTTGTAGCTAAACTATTCAGGACAGTGGGTTTCCCAGGAGCAGGGTTGAAGACCTCTGCTATAAAGGTCATTTATTCATGCCACAGTGCATACTGGGAACTTCTAAATCTTTATCAAATTAGCAACATCATTCAGTATGACATTGATGTTCATGACCCATTCTCTGCTGCCCTCAAAATTGATGTGTATATGTATAAATCAGTCTTTGGGTTCACTACAGGTGTACCTCATATCTTCCTCATCATCCCAAAAATAAAAAATGCGACATAACCCTGTGGAAGGATTTGACTGCCACTCACAAAAGTCATTTTCAGAGTCATAAACGGATATTGTGGGACCTCACACCACTAAAACTGTTCATGAACACCAGACAGCGGAACGGCTGTGAAGTGCTGCCTGAGAGTAATAAAAGTATAGCACATGCACCCATGAAGGGGGTTTTTAATCAAATGGAGTGTACGGAGGAACCAACCCCCCCTCTATGTGTTCACCTCAGCAACCCCACCCCAACAGTAAGAATTAAAGTATTTAATGTGATTTCGCTGTGTGAACCTCATAATGCATTAAAGGCGTAAATGTCTTGAAGTCCTGCTCCTGCCTCTCTTATCATATTTGCCTCAGTGGGAGCTTGGAGAGGGAGTGAAGGAGCCGAGGTTTATTTTGAGTTTCCCATTGTTTAGGCAGGCCCGTGTTGTTCTTGGTGGCTAAGAGTGAAACTTCATTCCCAGCATGCAGCTCACCCTGTTTGATTAAAACTGAGACTATCGTGGAAAGCTAACAGCTTGTGTTTTCGACCGACTGTCGCTCTCATCTCTTTGAAGCTTAAGCAAAGTCATATTTTGAGTTTTATATCAGCACATGACATAATTTGTCACACTTCAAAAGATAGTTTGGAAGAGCAGGTTTGTACTTCACCAAAAAAATATTATTGGCACCTTTAAACATCTAAAAAATGACTTGTCCGAACAGCAATCTTGAGAGCCACAGACAGCCGTCAGCCAGTTTTACACAAAAGCCACACTGCTCTAAAAGCGCCTGCCAATCACGAAGTAGAGGCTGAAAACTTGCAGTGTTTCATTTGACTGCGATGACATCATGGGGATCGCTGTTGAGGAGCTGTGGACCTTGGGAGCTGTTTGCTGTCTGGCAGGTGTTTCTTTCTCTTTATTTTACCTCTTTTTTATTTTTTTCTTCTCATGCGATGAATGAGAGAGTAAATATCACTTCAAAGAGCAGGGCAGCTCCACATTGAGCTGTGGGAGAGAGGGGCAGGGAGCTCCTGCAGAGAGGTATAAAAAAGTTCTTGTCTCTTGTTGGCAAGGTACACCATAGATTAACAGCTCTGAGGGCTATGTCGGCTTTTATTCACCATCATAAGTCTGGAACACCATGGTGTGATAACCTTGAGAAGTTTCGAGACATGTATTGAAGTATATTAAAGTCTCGGAGTGATGTTCGTGGCCTTTAAAGGGCTAAAAAGTGCTTAAAGCCCTGTCTGACCTTTGACCTATCCCCTATTCTCGTGCCTCATTAAACAAGGCAACACATCGGTTGCAAATACTTGTTATCCTACTGTTATGGCAACATTCAAGCAAATAAGCTTCAACCTCTTGCCTCAGACCGTGTCGTCATCTACGTAAGTGCTATTACCCTTCAGAGAGCAGCACTTCTCCAGAACAGGGTCCTGTCAGCAGCACTTGCTTGGAATCTACCTCATTGTCCAGAGAATGGGGCTGCCTGGACACAAATTCTTCCACGTTCTTAATGAGAAAGAAAGAATTGACTCATTGGTTATGTTAATGTAGTTGTTTTCACCTCCAAATCTTATCTACAACCTCGCTGGTCTCATTTAGCTCTGGGTAATTTGACAGCACTGGTGAAGAATGTTGCCATTCAGCAAGAGAACTAAACATCAGGACTCCTCAAAAGCTTCATTTACAAATAAACTCACAATAGAAAAGAGTTAGTACTAATAGAAAAAATAGAGCATACAGAGGGTGTTTTAAAAAATCTTTCAAGAGTTACATGCAATAATATAGTTTTATAGGGCCTCTTAAAGGCTTCTTAATTTGGATGAACAGGTTTGGAGGGCTGAAAGGTTTCTTTCCTTGGATTTCTACAAGAAAGAAACAAGTTTTCAGTTGTTTCTTCTACACAACAGCAAATGGAGATTTTGTCTTCTTCTCAGATGTTTCTCAAGAGAAAAAGCCCTAATATCAAAGTCTGTCTTATAATTCACAGAAAAGTAAGTTAAAGTCAATTCACATCAAGAATGATAACTATATTAATGTCCACACCAGACAGACAACACTCCAACACACTTGAGTGGAAATTTCTTGTGAGTCTGAAGACCTTGATTGGTTGTTTCAGGTGTTTAATTACAATGTAAAAAATGGCCGAGATTTTAACGGTGAAAAAAACCCCAGTGAAAATGCTACAGTAAAAACCTGTTAAATGGTTAACGGTAAGTTCCCCTACTATATACAGTTAAAAACTGCAATAGACATTCAGAAAATTTTATGGTAAAATACTATTTTTGGAAGTGAAAAATAATGTATAATTTACAGGGAAAAACTGTAAAATGACATTCTCAGAAATCCCTGCATTGCATTTCAAATTTGAGGTTTTTTCTTTTAAATAACTATGAAATAACTTTTTTCTTGTCAGTTATGTTTATTAGGGTTGTATGTTACATATAATGTTGTTAATTAATGTTTATTGCATATTTCAGTTTCATGAGTGTCACCATGATGGTGTTTAGTGTTTGCGTGAATGACATTGTGTGCCTTCTATATATATATATATATATATATATATATATATTAGTGGTGTCAAAATTAGCGCGTTAACGCATGCGATTAATTTTTTCTGATTAACGCAGGGGCGGGGCTAGGGTTGGCTACCCATTCGCAACTGCTGCCTCTGTCTCTTTTTTCTTGAAAAGGATTGCGTTTATTTAGATGCAGAACGTCTTTATGACCACATCAAACGGGAGACAATACAATAGTTACTGTTATAGTTAACATTCTTGGTGTTAATGGGCCTTTAGTGGTTAGAGACTCATATAGTCAGTCACTGAATCATCCAGAGTCACTACTTAGCTCACAACTGACTCCCTCACCATACTGAGGTTATGTCTGAATCGAATCATTCACAATACTCATTCACAACTGAATATTCTTTAAAAAATATTATGTCGGTTATAGCCTCTTGTTTAGAATAGTGAGGTTGATTATTTCCTTTCCAAACAGAAATATTAACAATAATGAGATGTTTATGTGGCACAAATGCAATCAGTTTCATTAGAGTAAAAACAATTAGAACTAATTTATACTAAATATAACTAGAAAACACCCAAAATTATATAACATCAATTATCTATATATCAAACCATCCCTTCACTAAAACATACAGCAGTGACCGCTGTTAAAGGTAAAGCAACTGATTCTGTAATTTGTCAACTAAAAGTCATTTGGCTCTCTAAATGTTTCATTTTTTTAGCCTGGAGTCCTGTAACTGAAACATTTCTCAGTTCTTCCATAACCAAATAATCTATGTTATCCACATTAATATTATAATTAAATATTATTTTTTTCTGTCAACAATTGGAATTGTGTCTATTTTTATTTTTCTTATGAGAAACAAGTCATAATTCATAGCTGAGAATTCAATTAAATCTCCTGATTGATTTTTTTTTCTTTTTCACATTTTTTATTCAATGTTTTATTGCTTAAATGTTGCTCTCCTATGAAAGAGCAACATTTAAGCAATACAACTTTCCACTGGGTTAGGCTGATGTCACCAGTGACTGATTTGAGATTGAATTGCTGAAGAGACAGAATTGCTGATCCAAATCAGAAGGACACAAACAGACTCCTCCGGCGAAGGAAACGTCTGTACACTCTGGGGCCATTTACCTGACAAATAAGATAAGATTTAGCCCTAACTCCTCTGAGACACTGCACTCCTGTAGGTCCCATTCCGAAGACTGAAGCGAGGAGGGTGAGTGTTGGTAATTCAGCGATTTAATTGGATGTTAAACACTCTACCTTCTGTAATGATCCCGTCACAGCAATTACAAGTTTGGAAAGTTCTACCTTCTAAATTCCCCCTTGCTCAGGCTCCAGCAGAGGCACATTTTTCAAACAGCATCAGCCGCCAAAAACATTTCAAACCATATAAATGATAAAAGGCGTGTCTAGTATGATTTATTGGAAGCCCACGAGCACAAATAGCATCTCAATTGCTATTCAGTCCCCAGCCTGAAGCCTGGCATACTGCAGGGGGAAGTCCAGGGAAAGCACCGGACCTCACTCCTCTCAGCAGCAGGCTATTACTCTGTCTGTCCAGCCAATCCGTGAGCCACATAGTAAGGGAGTGAACCGAGAGAGGGAGTAGGAGTGAGTCCAGACGTGTCCTCCCCAGGCCGAGCCGGGTGTGTTTGCGGTGAGAGAGCGGATGCCCTGTGATTTACTGTCTGATCCTGACTGCACTCCAGCCTTGACGTCATCCGTTCTCTACTCCTGCAGAGCCGAGCACACAGGCACACGAAACACTCCCTAAAGCAGTAATGTCTCAACATTCTGCTCGCCTGGCTGCTCTGCCAGGACCCAGCTCTACTGTACATGCTCAGTGGGCTGGAGAGAACAGAAGAAGCAGTGTGCAAGCCGTGGAGCGTGGGATGAAGACCCACCCAGATGAGTCTAAGAATGGGATTTAACCATCTAAAGACTGTGTGTTTGTGGAGGTACATGAAAGAGAATCAGAGATGACGTCAAAATTGCCTGTCAAAGCATAATGGCGCATAACTATGTGAAAGCACAACAAAAGCCCTATTTCTACACATTTCACCTCAACGACAGGAAAACACATCAGTGATTTTTGTATGTGCACCAATGTGCAAATCTGTCTCACACAGATGTGACTAAAAAGCCCTGTACAGTATATACACAAAAAAGTAGTATTGCATACATATATAGTTAAAGGTTTGCAGTAAATATATGATATATCTTATGTAATAACAATATTCTATATTTATTGCAAGCTATCTTTCAACCCCCAAGGGTAATTGCAGAATGTAAAACTTAAATAAAATTATTTCCACCCTATTCCAGCCTATAAAAAATATTTTCATATTATATTTACATATATTTACATATTATATATAACTATTATTATTATTTATGACATTTAATAATGTATATGGACTGTAAATGCAGACCTTGAGCTAAAAACTCATCACCAAACACCAATGACTTGTACATACACTATATAGACAAAAGTATTGGGACACCCCCTTCTTTAGAACAGAAAAATGCACTTCCAAATCTGTGGCAACAACGATGGGAACATAATTCATGTATTTAAAAATTGTATTTCCATCTCTTTTGCAACAGTTTTGGAAGTGTCTAAAATGACTGTACCCATATGTACAAGTCATTGGAGTTTGTTGATGAGTTTTTGGCTCAAGCTCTGCATTTACAGTCACACCAGAACTGTTCAACTGGGATTAGGACTTGGTTTTATGCAGACCAGTCAAGTTCTTCCACACTGACTGAATCAATCATTTTCTTTTTGAACCTTGCCTTATAAACAGAGGCATTGTCAGAATAGAATAGAATAGAATAGAATAGAATAGAAAAGGGTCCTGTCCAAACTGTTGCTATAATATTAGAAGCACACAATTCCCTAGAATATCATTATATGCTTAAACATTAAGATTTGTACTCATGGAAATTACTAAAGTAGTCAAACCTGTTCATTAGAAGGGTGCGACCCAATACTTCTGGCAATATAGTGTGTGTGTGTATATATATATATATATATATATATATATATATATATATATAATTTTATTTAGAATTATATGTATTTATTAATGATATTTATTTATTTTAATATATTTTTTGGAATTTGGGGAATTGTACTATTTATTATACAATTTTACATATTTTATTATCATTATTATTAATAAAAAATAATATTATTAAAATATTAAAATAGTCATGTTTTCATTCAGAGATCAATCTATACTGCAAAGACATCTTGAGCCTCACTTAAATTAAGCCATTACAAAGAAACTGTCCACTGATAAAGCATTTTCAAAATTTTACAAATTATGATTATAACCCACTTCCACAGTATTCAACAACTTTTCCAATAAAATCAGTCCAGAAAAGGCTAAACAATCAGCATCTGCAAAATCTAGGCCTGGTTATAAGTACATGCTTTACTAATCTTGAATACCAAGCAATATCTTTCATCAGTGCTATTCAGCACTTACAGAGGTCATTGTTTCTCTGTCCAGAGCTGATTGGGCTGTGAGGAGTAATAGCTGCAGACCTGAGAGGTCAGAGGGCAACTCTCAGTCCATTCACAGCGTGGCTGAATGAATGAGTAGTGACAGCCCTGCTCTTGTTATCAGCCATGACGAGTGACGGGGTGAGTGAAGAGGGCTGTGTGTCCAGTGCTGGTTTGTATAGGTCTGTAGGCATGCAGCATGTCAACGCTAGAGCTGGCCAGTGCCGGTTCCCATTGTTTCGTGGCCACTGATAACCCAGGCGACCTCGGGGAAGCAGGTTGAGCCATCAGTCTGTGTGTGGTAGAGGGCCTGTCAGACCTTTGTCATCAGGTCACTCATTAACAAACACTTCCACAAGTGGAGAATGGATCTGTGATCAGTCCTGGTATGTTTAACTCAGAGCAAACACACAAGCCGTGCAGGAGGTTGAGAGGATGCAGTGCGTCCGTCTGGAAGGATTTTAATCACATTTCCTGTCAGCCCTCCACCTGGGCTTGCCTGATATTAATGCATCCATATCCTTCTGTTATAATAACTCACTGGTCTGTAAAAAAAAATGCTTTGTCGGGTCTCCTAAAAATTCCTTTAGTGCAGTAACATTTGCATTAACTGGTTTTATTAAAGCAAAAAATATTATCAGAACCTTAGTGAATCATCCTGACCTTAAACCAAAGTAATCTTAAGGGTTAAAAATTACTGTTTGTGTTGTTAACTTTCCTAATTGACAAGCTTCCGCACATCTTGTGACATATGGAGGCCACATGTCTGTCTGAAAAGCTGATAAGGGACTAAACTGATGTGTGAGGCCAAAAAAAGAGACGCAGCCTTTCAGACAGACATAATTTAGTGTTTATTCAACACTAATCCTAAACTGCTGTGAAAATTCCATGTGTACTTTATCCAAAAGCATAATTTGTAGTAAAAGCTGAGTCCCTGATAAGAATAAATGGGATTATATTACAGTCATCCAAAATCTTTGTAACAGGATAGGACAATGGAGGTGGGTTATTAAACTAAAAATAACACTCATCCTATTCCTGCCTGTATGACCTTTAATGCTTCAGAAATGACTCATCATGAAGAGGAAGGCTGTGGTCTGAGACCCTTCCCTGATGACTCCCTCCCAGGCCTGGAAGTGGGGAGCACAGCCTGCCCTCTGCTGAGTGAGATACATTGTGGACCACAGCCAGACTTATGAGTCAGAGAAAGTTGGCTGGATTTATCTTTTGTATTCTATACTTAATGTAAAGACACAGAGCTTTGTTTAAAAACACAAAATTAAAGCTTAGACTAGATTAATAACTAGACAAACTAGTGTTAGTCTATGAGTATTGCAAGACTGGTGCCATATAGGCCTATACCTGAAAGGAAAAACAAACCACAGCTGTCATGCAACACTTTAGGTCTGTTGATAATAAAATATAAAATTAGTTAATTTTTATGTAATAATATATAATGTAATTCAGTGACATATGTAAATGGTATGTCTACACGAAATGCATAACTTGAAAACAAAGAATTAGGTTGATTCAAAGATGTAACGTACATCTTTGCACGTACATATAACGTACATATTATTGCATCTAGCCTACAAATAAGTGTTACACGATGAACGTTGTCTGGGAAAAGATCATGCGAAACTTGGTGAACACTAAGCAATCTTCTCTTCTGCTGTAATATTAATCTCGACTGACATCTTGTGGCTAACAGTGAACAACATTTGCAGAGCGATTGCATAGATTCGAAGATCATCCTGGTGAAGTTAACTTCACATATAAATGTATTAAATGTTTAATTATTGAAAAAAAAAAACATTATTTCGCGATTTAAAAAAAAAAAAAAAAAAACTATAATGTGTTGTAAGTGTTCGCTTTAGGACTGTTTCTGGTAGTAGACCCTAACTTGAAAAAGAAAAAAAAGAAGCTACCCATTATTTACATTAATAATAGTAATTCATTGATTTCGTTTCTTTTATTAGGCTGTCATTTAATATCAGGTTGTGTATGTGTTTGCGTTTAGTCGGAACCTGACACTCGTGTCGCAAATCCAGTCAATCAACAAGTAAGCCTTTAACTGAAACCCCCTGAGAATCTGAAATGAGCAGTTCCTATCCTCCTTAAAGGACATTCAACCAATAATGGGATTGAGTAAAGCACGGCTGAGGTAGTAGAGGTCCTGGTGACCGCTATCACAGCGCGCTCAGGTGCTTTCACGAGACAATGCCCATTTGTTGTCATCTGCTCCCGCGTGCAGCGATGAGCTCCGAGCACCGGCCCGTCAAATTCCCTCATTGTCTGCAGTCAGTAAATGCTTTTTAGTGCCTCCGGCTCAAAGGTAAAGATAACGACAGGACAAAGTGGGGCACATTCTCACAATACAGTACCTATGTTGACAGAATCTGTCGACATGTACGCTAAAGTTTTTAGGTCAACTAACTGAGGATGACGAGTAGGCCCACCTGAGGTAACTTGTCTTGTATCTCTAGAAGACTTCACTCAAAAAAAAAAAAAAAGAAGAATTCACTCGCTGGTTGTGTAAGTTAAGTTTTACCCACACAACTGATCTGATCTGAAGACATCAGCTACACTATGCAGGCACAATATGACTCAAATTTTGTTTTTTTTTTAATGCAGTTTGCGGTTAATGGTTGTTGGTGACTTTCCCAGGAACTGCAACATAATGTTTGGATTAAATATCTATCTGGAGTATATATGTAATAGGCTACATGACGGAAGTTACTAGTAATTGCTCAGCTGGTCTTCTGGAAGTACACCATGGTTGTTTAGTTCCAGGTAGCTATATTTGTCATGTGACTGATCATTTCTCAAAGAAAAAGAAGTCAATTTCATGATTTTAAGAGCGATTTGTAATCTAAAAAATAATCTCTCACTCTTAAAACACACTATATAAACATGAAATACTTTTTTTGTCAGTCCTGAGTTGTGGTTATAGATTACAAACAATTTTGATGACCAATTCGATGTCCTTTAACTTTTAATTCATTCAAAGAGTTAAGCATGGTGAAACAAACTAAATTTCATGAGGCAACATGATACTTGCATTAGCTACAAAAGTGTGTCTTCCCTTTTATGAGAAGTACATTGACTTAGACACTTGTTGATATATGATGTTGCACTGCTTGTCAGATATATGTATAAAATAGCTGAATAATTATATTATTAAAGAGACAAGATATATATATATATATATATATATATATATATATATATATATATATATATATAATAGAAATTATTAAAATAGACTTCCACTTTTGTCAGGTGAGACAAAAGGTTTTAGACCAGTGGTTCACTCTTAAAATGTTTTAGTTATTAAAATATTTTAGTTATATTATCATAATGTTAATTAAAATTCTATCTATCTATCTATCTATATAATATTACATATATCAGGGCTTTTGAATAATGTCCTGAACAATCTTATATGCAGAGATGGACCAGGATTTTGTAGATTTACCTAGTTAGCCTTCTATAAACATTGATTTTTATAGTATTTAGTGTCTTAACCATTTTTACCTTGCAAAGGCAGTATTGAACAACACAAATAAAAATAAAATTGCTATAACATGAAGGAGTCCTCTTTTCAAACCTCAAAACTTTATAGTTTTTCAGTAAACTATCGGAGATACAGACCATGATGCCCAGCTATTTCGTTTAAACTCAAGATATTTTCGCATTTGTCGCAATAGTGGCACCATTCTTTAAAACTTAACAAGCCTCCAGAGTAGACAAGCATGAATTTAATGATCTTTTTCTCAAAGAAATACTGTAACAGTGTCTTTTGTTACATGCAAAACTGAAAAGAAGATGCCATGCCATGCCATGCTTTGTTGAAAAACTGTCACTTGACCTGGGCGTTTCTATTTACAAGGGATTGAAAAGTCAGGCGATGAATAGTTGCTGAAACAGCAGTACAATTAGAGAAGAAACACCACTGTATTAGCCACTGCTAAGTAGTCCAAACAGATCCCAATCTTAATCCAAGAAACGGATTTACTGGGCTTAATCCTGTCGATGAAATCAGAATCTCACCCACGTTCAGACAGCCCACCGCCCCAGGTGCAGTAAACTCACTAGACAAGGCCTTTCCCCCTCTGTCTCAGTAAAGCTCTGATGAATTGATATTGTAGGGTCTCGCTGGGCAGCATGCCCGGTCTGTGGTTGGTTAATTGGTGGGCGGAATGTTTTCCCACTGAAGCCAGAATCAAATGTATAAAGGTCATGAATAATTAAAAGAGAGAATGCAAAGTGGGTTTTGTTGGTCTGAATGTCAAGCAAACTTCTCACTTCAGAAAGACTTAAATAACATTCCTTCCGTGAAAGAAAAGTGACTCCAAGTGCTACTGACTTGTTATTTGATACATAGTGTTTGGTTCTCACATTTAATATTTTTTAAATATTACATGTAAGATAAACCTGCTACAATTTGTCCTCCGATTCGCTATGGAGTTCAGACACTTGTGAGGGAAGGAAGAGCAGAAGGCACAAGACACCGCTTAGATCTGTGTAGATAATGGGATAAAGAGAGATCCGTTATCTTAATATCATAATGACATAATGGCAATTTGCAAATTGGCCAGATTAGTTAATCCTACTGTCTACATTCATAATCTTGATGTCTCTAAACATGACCTCGGACCCCATTTGCCATTCAGCCTTGGGCTGGACAGGAGCCAACATGAGCAGTTTTGTACAAATGATACACATGTTATTTGCTCAGTTTGAAATCATTGTAAAATATGTTAGTTCTTGATGAATTTGTTGCAAAATTACATTTATGCTTTTGCCAGATACTATCCAAAGCAATTTACATTGAGTTCAAAGTTGACATTTACATTTTATCAGTTTTTGCTTTCTTTGGGAATCAAACCTCTGACCTTAGCTACCACTATGCTCTACTGTTTGAGCTACAGTTCAGCTTTGTGAAATTACAATTCATGATCTGGTTTTCTAGCGTCTTTGTCTTTAGACGTCCTTGTATAAAATGCAGCATGTTTTAAGCACTGTGCTGAAGAGACGTGTCAGACCTTCATGGCTGTGTCAAATGACCAAGATGTGAATGTGTTCTGACTGTGACATTAATACTTTGTGCAGCATTCGACATGACTTGTTTCTAAGTGGGAAATAAGACCCTACATATATAAGCATGATATCACAGCAGAAAGCTGTCAACGGGCACAATCATATGACCTCTAGTTTGAGAGTCCTCCACTGTGTCAGCTGATGGAATCTTTTTGACTGCAGGCAATACAATCCTTTGCCTTCCTCATTAAACCTATGCCAAAACATAGCTGCAAAATGGTATGTCATTAGGAGGTGAAATGAAAGACTACAATATACCTACAGTATATAGTATATTGTAAAAGAAGTGTACAGTCTATATAATGTGTATGCTCTGTATGTCTGATGGGTTTTTTATTTTTTTTATTTTTTTTTTATTTTTTGGTATTGTACAATAGAATTTGTTTTGTCAAGATGTAATTGGAAAATGAAAGGAAATACTTTCAAGGACTTATACAAATATTACATAGCATGTTATATCACATATTACATATTTATTGCCATATATAAATGTTTTATATTTCAGTATATTTTAAAATGTAATTTTTCCAGTCATGACAAAGTTGAACCATTACTCCAGTCTTCAGTGTCACAAGATCTTTCAGAAATCACTCTTGTTGTGATGTTGCTGAATAAAAGTAATAACATCTTTATTTTTTCCTGTATGTGAACATTTATTGTTGTGAAAAATATATTTTTTGATAAATCATTATAATTTTTTACAATATAATCATTCAACCTAAAGCTGCCTTAACTTTTTGTCACTAATATGTAGTTTGTATATGCAACTGAAGCATGGTTTTTCATGGCCAGTCATTCTTATGGAAAATTCTGTTGTGACTTCTGCAGTGCTAAAAACTATACTAATATATACTCTAGCAGATTTTGTAACTGCCTTGCCAATCAAGAAGCTATAGTGTTCACTTTGTACACATTTGTTTGGGGGGCTGGTGGAAGGTGTCAGAGAGTGAGAGAGAAAGTGCTGCGTGTATTACGTGATGTGTAACACCGTTCTATTTATAACAAATCATAGGGCCTGTGGTGTACCGCTCTTACTCGGGAGGACACACTTCAAAGGGAATTCACTATGCCTCAGGCTACTGAAGTGGTGTGACAGGCTAACTGCTCTGGGACTTTTGCACTTTCACACCATTGAACAGGTACTGTACAGATTTCAGCTGTGAGTTTAATATTAGTTTAATATTATTGTTCACACCAAACAAAAATCTAAATGTGAACAAAAGCAGTGGATTCTGCATATTTGGATCCCCATGTAGTTTTACCAGTGATAGCGTAAAGAAAAATGTGAAAAAGTTTGGTTTTTTTTTTATTTTTTTTTTTATTGTATATATGATTAATTTTGATATTTATTTTTAAAAAATGGATTCATTTAAAAGATACCTTTACTAGTATTTTTCATGCAAAATATATATTTAAATTTTGAAATAATGGCAATTATGCAATTGTTTTGAGCTTTAGTGCACCTTGTTTCTGAAAAATTTTAGAAAAAAAATTAATTTAAGTTGTACTACGATTTGTGGGTGCAACATCCTGTTTATCAGAATAGCATATACTGTAGATTAATTACCTGTCAAATGACACTGGTTGTGCCATTCTCACGATGGCAATAAAAACATCCACAATTTAGCATTTTCATGTGTATTAAGCATGTTTTTGTGTAATTGTTTTGTCAGACTATTTATTCATGTCATTCATTGATTAAGTCATGTTTCATTTGTAGATTCAGAGCTGCCTGTGTATCATCCATTCACGATGGACGACTTTGAATACAGTGTGCACATCTCCGACCAAGACTGGGACTGTTTTTTTCAGGAGTGCAAGGGCTGTGACCTACTCTCTCCAGTGCTTGCCAGCCGAGAGGACTCGAGTATGAGTGATATTGATGAGATGGGCTGCCTCTTTCTACACAGGACCCCAGCCATGGGCACAGCATCCTCAGACCGTGATCCAGACCTTCAGATTGATGGCCCCCCAGACTGTGAGGGTTCACCTGTCTGTAATTACCTCAGCAAATACGGAATACGTAGTCCAGAGCAGGTTCTCTCTGACAGCGAGGAAGACTTGCATCTTCAGACTGTCAATCTGTTCTTTGAGCAGTTAAAAAGTGTCACAGAAAACCAACAGCCCTTGGAACAAAGCCACGATATCATTCGTGGAAGTGAGAAGACAGGCCGTCTGGAGGGTTTGATTGATAAGCAGGATATTCTGTCTGTAGACACTGGTCCGTCTGGCCAAAACGAGGCGAGTCTTAGAGAAGAAATCACTAAACAGGGTGTGGCTAATACCTGGGGTGATATAGCCTCAGAAAAAGCATTAGAGAGCACATACGCCAGTGCACAAGAAGGTGCATCAAAGTCTGACACAGAGCTAGTCATTAGAAGGAAGCTATTGACAACACCCCTAATTACAGTAAGAATGAAGCAAGAGCAACAGGGAAGATGCAGCGGTCTCAGCAAAGATCTAGAGATTATACCTGAAACAAAGCCAGCTGACCAAGAGAAGATGGTAGTGGTTAATAGAAAAGACATGATTGACAAAACAAAACAAAACATTGCTCAACTGGATGCTATAAGTAGTTCTGACTCGAAAGATTTGTCAGTCGGTCAGATCCCAGTGTCACCTTCCAGAAGAAAGAGGAGGAAGAAAAAGAGAACGAGTGTTGAACCAGTAGAGCAAGGACATGAGGCTCAGATCCACTACCATCAAAGTGAATCAGAAGAAGAGAGATTTGTTCAGCGTGAAGAGATAAACAACCTTCCTGCAAATGTCTGGAAAACAGATCAACTATCACTTCAAAGAATTAAAACACCTTCAATTGCACAAAATACTGATCATTTACAGCTTAGAAACACATTTGACTTGGAGGCTTCAGTTGATTTTAAGTTCTCAAAAAGCTTGCCATTATCTTTTACCAGTAATTTAGGCACCACACTTCCAAACCCAGACATTGGACACATAAGCTTTAATACTATCTCCAAAAGTATGTATGATGCGTCCCTTGTAAACAATGGACAATTGAAAGCAAAGATTTGTGAACTGTCATTATTACCCCAGATAGATAAAGTTCTGAATGTGAAAGAAAGTGGATTAAATATACCCGAATCCCTTCAATTTGGTCCTGCTGTACAGAACAGGACCGGTATTAGAGAGACATTATCAGCACCTCTAAGTGATAATTCTGATGCAGGATGTCAGAGGAAATCCTTATTATCTCCTAGCGTTTCCAGTGCTGTTGATTCAACAGAGCCTCATTCCTCTACAATCTCTTTTAAATTGACTGAGGACAAAGATTTATCCTGTTTAGGAAATGAGACTGACTGTTCTCCATTAAAAAATGAACAAACAATTCCAAGCAGTAGTAATATAGTAGAGATTTCAGATACCGAAGAAAGAAGCTTGTCTTTAACTGACAACATTGATAAAGTAGGATCTTGTTCGGATGGAAACAGTCCAGAACCTGTTCACAGGACTTGTTCACAGGAGGCTTCTCAAAAACAGAAAGCATGTGTTCATGAGAACATTTCAGAATCTCAAAGCCATTCGGCTTCTGAAACCATTGAAATAAACACGAATATACCTGTAAGTGAGACAATTGCAAAGACTGAGAGTCATATGTCTGATAATATTAATCATGGAGCAGATGAAGGTCATATCCAAAGCGGAAATAAGACTAGTGAGGTATTAATTGTGAATGCCTCATCTATAAAGTCAGTGAATTCGGATGAATCAGATGATAAGAGAGATATTAGTGATAATGAAGTTGCTGTTTCACCCAGGAATAATAGTGAACAGCTATTTTGTGGAAAGTCCATCAGGTCTAGTGGTCCTACAGAAGGAATGCTCACTGAAGATCCTACTCAAGATGTTTCAGAGTTACCTCAAAATATGGTTGCTGAAATTAAGGACACTTCTTCTGGTGGAACCAAAGATCTAGAGAGTGTTTCTCTTGATGCTTCAAATCAACTTCCATGTCCTGTGTTTGCCATCTCCTCCTTTTGGAATGAAATGGAGAAGCTAACCATCAATGACATACTGCGTCTGCGGTTGATCAGTAACGCCCAGCACCCCAGCATTTTGACCCAGCCAGAGGATGGTAGCGTTGCAGACACTGCAGATGCTGCAGACTCAGGCTACTTTACACAACCTGACGACTCTAAGCCAGACCGCTTAAGTGGAGACATGTCTTACATATCTGATCTGGATGAAGACCTCGCACAGCTTCAAACCTCATTTCCTTCCAAGCAAGAGGACGCGTCGAGCGAGTTTCCTAGCTCTTGTGGTGTGATGTGGGAGAATGATCCAGATCCAGTGGTTGTGGGTGAAGAAATGATACACATAAGTTCTGAAACCACTCTTCCTGAACATCTCTACACGGCAAATGCTCAGCAGTGCTTCAGAAGAATGTGTAAGAATATTTCTGTGCAGAACCTGCAAGCTCTAGATACTCAACCAATTAGCCAAATCCTGAGAAATGCCTCAATGCACTCACTCCATTCAGAGGTAGAAGATAATTTTATGGATCCTTTCTACCATGTGAACACTTCAGGCTCAAAGATCTTTTCTGATGATGAAGAAGAAATAGAGAGCAGTGGTATAACATTTTCTGAAATAATCCAGTATTTCTTTGGTGAGGATGAACCTGAACGTTGTGCATCTCGTGCAGACAACATAGCTTCCTCAATCCTTGATGGAACAGGCACCTCTTTGCCTGAGACGTATGACCATTTCTTCTCCGAGTTTGATTCTGGAAGTTTTGTTTGTCCAATTGTGGAAGAGTCAGGTGGTGATAAAATGGTTCCAATATTTTCCTGCTCCCGCTTGGCTAACAGAAACCTTCAGTTCCCAGAGGCATACGACTATTTCTTCCCTGATTCCCCTGGGAATTCAGATGAAGATGATGAGAATGACAACGCAGCAATCAAAGTAGTGACACGGTATGACTATAAGTCTCCCAACCATGATCCTGTTGACATGTACGAGCACTTCTTTTCTGAAGATGAGAGCGACTTCCTCTGGACGAACCCTCTTTCACTTAGAAAAGTTCGACGCACAGGTTTTACTGTCCCTAAAGGGAACACATGTTCTGGGGAACTTGTGAAGACATTTCCCAAAGGAATCATTCAACCTATTAATGCTATGAGCCCTGATGGGAGCCCCTTCCCAGATTCCTTGCTCCTCAACCTGGAGAACCGTATCTTCCAGCAGCTGGCTGAACAACAGAAGAAGTGTATGGAGATGCAGACATTTGTTGCTGATCCAAGTAAGAACTTCTATGCAGTATTTTGCACATACACACAGTGAAACTGCTAATTGCACACTAACACTTTCTCAAAGGGTTGTTTTTTGTTCCCTCTAACTTAAACCTAAAATAAGAAAATACATTGGTATCTTTAAATTTTCTGGAGATAATTTTCATGTTAGTCAACTCTCACCTCTTTTCTGTCAATAGCTGCTGACTAAGAGTATCTAGTCACATGTAGAGCCATGCCTGGGCTGATGGAATGGTAGTACGTGCAAATTAGTCTTCACTCCTGCTAGGCAGCTTCTCAAATCGGCCATGTGCCAGAATTTAAGAACGTTTCACTTTAAAGTACAAGTAAAAATAGAGAAAAGTCCAGGAACATCAGGACACTTCTCATCATCACTTCATCAATCATTTATTATCATTTGGGATTCAGCCATAGATTATCATTCAATGTCAAATCCCTGCCTGCATATTATTAAGTTATATATTAGAATTTAACAAATGCTTTTGTTAATACTTTTATTGATATATAAAATTTATACTCAGCAAGGATACATTAAACTGGTCATAAATGTGCCAGTAAAAACTCTTACATTTCAAATAAATGCTGTTCTTTTGAACTTTCTATTCATCAAAGTATTCAAAGAAAAATATATCAGTTTCCACAAAAATATTAAGCAGCACAGCTGTTTTAAACACTGATAATAATAAGATTTGTTTCTTGAGCAAATCAGTACATTAGAATGATTTCTGAAGGATCATGTGACACTGAAAAATGGAGTAATGGCTGCTGAAAATTCTGCTTTGCTGCCAGAGGAATAAATTACTTTTCAAAATATATTTAAATACAAAACAGCTGTTTTAAATGTTAATAATATTTCACAATATTACAGTTTTTGCTCTACATTTGAAACGTTGAAATAGTAGTGTATATCTCAGAGCAAATTGGTTTTATTCAACAATACGTTATTGTGTACATCTTTTTAGTTAGTTAGATAGTTGGTCTTTTTTTTTTTTTGACCATTAAATGATGCTGCACTGTTGTTCTGATTTTTGTGCTTTTTTTCTAGGGTTGGATGCTCCATTCTTGCCTCTTAAACAGGCAGACATGTGCTTGGTTTGTATTGCTTTTGCCTCATGGGTGCTGAAATCAACCGGTTCAGGAGGAGACACCTGGAAAGCTGGTATGTGTCTTTATTTTCCAGAATATACTTGGTTAGGGTTAATAAAGTGAGTCATTCATTTCCCTGGTAAAAGCTCTCTGTCACATCAAATTGTGCAGAATTTTGATTTAGGAGAAAGTTTGATTTGGGAATACAATTGATAGGAATCCATAATGACGTATATATTTTTTTTCCAGCTCTTCTCGCGAACGTTAGTGCACTCTCTGCCATACGATATCTGCGCAGACACAAGAGGGAGGAGGTCTCTGGAAAAACTCCTTTGCGTCAGATAGAGCCAACATAACTCCGTAGCACAGCACAGCCCTCAGATCTGATTTCAGTCACATCTCCCTTTTTCCATGTAATCCAAAAGGGTAATGGGGAATGTCAAACATGTGCATGCATGACTTTTTCCATCATTCTCAGTACATATTATTATGATTAACACTCTGATGTGTGTTTATTGCTGATGAATACAATAGATGTAGCAAAATATGAGAAAAAACTGTGACTTGAGGCCAGTGGCATTTCAATAACCTGCATATCCAGATTTTAAAAGAAGCAATGTAGTTTGTTTATGAAATGACCAAAGCTTTTTTTCTGATTCTGAGATATTGTGGATTCACTGTTTGCTGTTGTGCGTTGTGAGGAAAGCAGCTGTATGTTGATTAATATTGGATAATGAGATGCTTATGAAGGTGTTATGATGGAAGATGGACATGTGTGTCTAAATAAGTGGACCTGTGGAGAGATTTTAATGAAAGAGCTTATGTCTATGTACAAATAGACAGTTTAGTGTGTTACTATTGGGATGCTGGAATTTTTGCTGGGCCAAATTATTTTGGTGTATTTATAGACCATCTAAATATTAAATCATAAACCCATGTGATGATATCACTTCAGATCTGAAGACAGTGTTTGATTTGTTAAAATTTAAATCATATGGTGCTCCCAGTTTTAAATATCGTGTAGGATAAATAAATCTTATGTTTATTTGAAAGCATTTAAATTAAGTTAAAGTGTGTTTTATTTGTCAGCACACCACTATGTTAACAGTATTGCTTCTTTTGGCCACTAGTGGGGACCAAATGATTGTGCCAGTCTAAGGTAAGAAAACTAAACATTTTTTACAAATTATAAAATTAAACATTTGATGTAATTGAGTAGAATAGAAATTGAGATTTATTCTAACAGTTCTGGAGAAAGTTAAGAAAAATGTATTTGCTTATTACCCTATTGAGACATGTAACGTGTACTTCTAAATGTTACCAGCAGATGGCAACAGAAGACTGAGGTAAAGGTCTCAATAAAGGCCGCGCGGACAGAAACTCTCATGAATTCATATTTTCCAACGCACTGTTGAAGGTTCAATTTCCCAACGACGTTTTTACAGCATTTGTCACCGTTCAGCTGTACTAAATTAAATGTAGGGAAAGACTACTTTTTCTCTTGATCATGGCGCAAAATATCATCTCAATACTAATAAATGGCTCGCTATTTTTAATTTTGTCATTAAATTTGAATATCAACATCTGTGAGAGTCAGTCAGTTGACAGTTTTGAGGTAAATTGCTCTAATTTTGTGATTTATGACGTTGTATAATGCTGAATGTCAAAGTTTTTTGATATGAGGTATCTGTAGACACGTCAGTATTATATGTTTAGTTATATTTTAATTTTAAGCAAAACATTAGACTCTTGGAGTAAGATGGGCCCCCGAGAAATGCTACAGAAGGCTCAAGTGGCATGTTGTTACTAGTCTAGTGTTATTATTTTAAAGTTGAATACTTATTGTAATTAATGTAGTTATTAAGTAATATTTCCATGAATTAGATGTATATTTCAGACACCTTCACTTTCATTAAACCTATTGGTCAAAACTGAGTGAAATCCTTAAATTTGCATTCATAGTTTTGCAATTAACATATCTTCAAATTAAATATGTAAATATTCATCTGCCTGTATATAAGTCATAGAATAATTTTGTTTTTCAGATTAAGCTAAATGGTAAAAAATAAAATTTTAAATAGAATAGTTGATTTGGTATTTTACAATAATGACATCTAAAAGTATATTTAAATATTAATAAGAATTATATCAAAAGTCATTCATACATTCTGTAAATATTTATTCAGGGGGGCTTGTTACTCCAGTAGGGGTCATTACCCCTCTTTTAGTATTTTATATTTTGTGCTCTAACAACTAAAATAGCAAATGCCTGTATTTCCTATAATAACTCATCCTGCACATGCAAAGCTTCCATCTAAATATGTTACAATTTAAAAATATATCCACATTGTTCAGAGTAGATAGTAACGGTGTTCAGAGAACTTGTTTTATTTAAAAAAAACAATCACTCAATGTAAAAATTAACACATTCATATTTAAAATGAACAGCTGAAGTGAACAGTGTTACAACTGTTTTATCACTGTGTTTATTTGTCACAAACAATGCAAAAACAGTAAAGACTTCTTTTCTAATGAATAACTTTGACCTCCACAGGACAAACAGATTTTGTGAACAAAAAGTAGAAGGCCGTAATGAAAGAAGTATAAATAAAATAAAAATAATAATCAATAATAATAAAAAAAAAAACTTACATTTAAAACTTAAATAGAAAAAATAACATATTTACATCTGGTATGTATTAAAAAAATATGCATATAATCACAATTTCCAATAGTTTGTAGGACTCACAAACTAAACTAAATGCAAAAACTCCCAAATGCTACCTTTAAGTATTTTTTCTTATATTATATATATATACATAAATGTGTCAATCACTGTAATAAACTTGTTCATACCAAATGCATACAGCAGTCTGAAACCATCACCACAAAATGAATGGGTATTACATGTGCAAAATATGTCATAGAGCCACTGAATAAACAAACTGAATATCCAGATACTCAGGCATGCCGGTCCTCGGTGAAAACATGCCCAGTGTGCATGTGTGGCTTTGATTAGTCTGCTATGTATGCAGGTCCAGACGGGCATAAGCCCATTGTTCTCTTTTATGACCATCTCTGCTGTGTTGTCATAGCGCCCCGGCCTTGAGCTCCAAAGTAAGCCGGTGTCCGGTGTGGTAAAGGTCCAGGCAGGGGCTGAATCATCCCATTATCCGGGTCAAACTCCCATATGTTATCATAGTCCATTTCCTGGTCATCTGGATCCACTGGCTGAAGGTAAGAATCATCTGTGAGACGCAAAAGACAACGATTAATGTCTTCAAATATTTGAAATATTTAGTTTTTTTTTAGAGGAAATAATTCATGCCTGGAAATCACAGCTGTAAAATTTCCTGTTTTCAGTGATTGAAAGGTACCCTGCTATTATTATTATTATTATTATTATTATTGAGTGAACTTCCGATACTGGGATTCAATATGTAAAAATATATTATTTAAATCAGAATCCACACGCCAAGGTTAAGAAGTTAGTAAACTGAGCCATCTAAATACTTCATGCCCTAATTTAAGATCTAACATATCGTTTGTTGTGTTCTTTTCCACAGAGAGGCTCTAAATGTCTTGCAGGATCTCCCACTTGTGAGCTTTAAATCACCCTCTGTGGTAATTCTGTCCTTTCGCTGGTCTTTCCTTCATGTGACACCTGCAGTGCTGTCATTTAAAATACTCTGGGCCTGAGCCATATTACACACACAAACATACACACACATGTCCCTTCATCTGCACTCTTGTTTCCACTGCCATGTCCTGCCTGGGCATCCACACCCCATCAAACCCTGGTGTGTTCGAGAAGGTCATTCTAAAACCATCCTATTAGCTGTGCCATGAGAGCCTGGCCTATGCACGTGTCGCCGTGGATTATTTCCTCCTCATGGTGTTGTGTTTAAACCTGACAAGTGAGTGTGTATACGTGTGGCCTAATTAGACGATTAAGCTATTCAATTCAACAATTTTCTTTTCGATCAGTTTAACCAGTCTATAAAACATACTTATGATCTAGGTCAATATTTCACACTCTAAACAAAACCTGTGGCCACAAAACTGGTCGTGTAACTTGCTGTGTATATCTATTTCTCTATCTGCATCCGGGAAACGTGCATAACTTCGTGCCATTGTGGTGCTGTAACTGCCTCCTAACTTTAGCATGTCAAAAATTCTCACCTGGCGAGTAACTGTAAGATATCTGCTGCGCCTCCATGACTGTGTGACCTGAGAAACCTCTCTGTAAAAGACAAGAGAACAGGAGATCGCTTTTACATACTGTTTTAAAGCTACAATATTATTGTAGAACAATATTTCTTCTTAATTATTTTTTTTTCCCTATTAATTCATTACATCTATACATTTTGTACTTTTCAAAAGTTTAACCAAACCAAAATTCATTTTGATATTTTTAGGGGGCATAAAGTCAGAAATATCTGGGTGATACAATTATCCTGATATCATAATGAAACAAAAAGCCTCATTAAAAATATGAAAATTTTAAAAGGAAATCTGCTATACTATCCCATTACCTGAGAAATGTGTTTGTGTTCTGGCCGGTGGTTTGGGGCGGGCAGTAACTTCAGTTTGGAAACGGCCTGGGCACGTAACTCATCAGACCACTGACTGCTGACCACCTCGGGCTCCAGGGCCTGGCCGTGTCTGATTTTCCGCCCAAGAGGAGGAGTGCAAAGCCGGAAGGAGGGAGGAAGGAGAGGAGGATACGACTGCTCCATGGAGCCCCGAGAAGAGTGCTGTGTAGCAGAAAAATATGCACTTCATGAGATTTGCCCTCACAAAAGGGTGATTTAAAAGATAGCATTGTGAACTAAACCTGACGTACTCCGCTGATTAAAGGGTTTAAACCTAAACCAGTTATGTAATCCAGGTTTGAAAACCCAACAAGTGTAAACCTGCATACCATGTAGAAATATTGTCTCAAATGTGCGAGTTAGGAGGGATCACACTTTGTCTCGTTCGCTCAGCAGCCTTTTTCATTATGCATCTGGACGGATCAATTAGTAATGTAGGCTATGGGGACTTTCCATGGCTTTAGCTCATCAAATCAGCGCCCCTGCTTTCAGGGTGTTTGGTCACCGCGGTGTCAAGTGAGAGAGCGGATCTGATATCCTGACCCACTTACCGACGCATGTGCAGAGCTCTCCTCCAGAGGGTACATACTGGGGGTGCTGGGGTCGTCATAAAGGGGCGAGAGAGGTTTGCGGTGACCGATCAAGTCTGAGTGGCGGTGTGGAACTAAGAGCTGGTGTTTGACATTCGTCTGTGGCGTGCTCCAGCTGTTTGACTGAATAAAGACAGATGGAAAAACATAAGTTATGCTTGTTTTTATGCATTCCATTTCCCCCAAAAGCCAAAATTCAAAACTGATGCAAATATCACTTCTAAACCTGTCTTCAAAGTGAACAAACAGTACTAAGTAGGGCATCAGATTATCTTGCTCTGCTACCTTGACTAGCGGGGCTTTCTCGATGCGTCGAATCGGGCCATTACAGTGCACCGAACTGTACGGTGTGTTGTAAACTGGTGACATGGGCCCCTCTGAAGCGAGATAGGTTGTCCGTGGAGGAGAGGAGTAGTGGAGTGAAACAGGACGGTGGTCAGGGGCCGGTCGGACATGAGAGGAGAAGCTGCTGCTCCTGCTGCCTAGGTGAGCAGAGTACTGTGTATCTGAGGAGTTGGGCCTGCTGGAAATGAACTGTACAAATACAAACAACACAGAATCTGATTAACTGGACTGTATTCACCTTCTTCGACCAGATTACAACAAACTTTGTACTCTGTTCGACAACCTTCCACTAGCCAGTCAATTTCAGTGGATAAAATCTAGTGGAAATAAAAAATATTTAGCTTTACAGACATAAAATGTGCTGTGAATGGCAGTTCATGTTGACTTAGAGGAGATAAAATGTTGCAGCACCTTGTCATATAGTGGTTGAAAATCAACACATGCTTCTATTAACTAATATGTTGGGTTGTGTATGTTTAAATCTCAATTGTGATTTTGAAAGTTGAAGAAATTTGTTCTTTTTAAGAGTTTTTTAAGAGTTGAAAATTTGAATAACTAGAATAAAGAATGTACTGTATTATGGATGCTTTTGGAGGACACTTGGTAAATAGTGTTTAGTAATAATTCACAAGAGTCTTGTAGGTGGTAACACTACGGAAAATGATTGCACGTGTTAATTATTAACAGCCCAACTGAAACACTGCAGATCTTGTTCACAACCACGTGTACTGCTCCTCCAAAATAAACATGAAAGTCATTCCTATGAATAATGCCCCATATTTTAAATCTGTGGACAACCACTGCCTAACACAATTTCATACTAGATATCAAACAAAAACTGTGTAAGCGCAATTCACCTGGAAATCTATGGGCAAATATGTTCACAGCTTGATGTTAATGGGTTTGGGTTGTTGAGACACTTACACAGAGAGGCTCAGCATAACCAGGGGAAATAGGGTTGTCATCAGCACTGGGCAGCTGGAGCTCATGGGATCTGCGTTTGTCCTGGGACTGCCTTAATGGGTCGGTAGCTCCATGGCTGCTGCCACTCCACCTGTTAAACTCTGGAGCCTGAGAGTAACGGAGGAGAAAGTGAATATCTCACAGAATTTACATGCAGTATCTAAGATATTCAACACCATGTCCAAGATGGAAGTGATCGCTCACCTGTTTCTGTGTTGGAGTGTAAATGATGTCATAGACAGGGGGAGGAGGGCTGAGGATGGGGACGTCAGCGCTTTTGAAATACCGGATCCAGTCATTGAACTCGCTCTTGTCCAGACAGGACACGATGATGGGGTTTATCAACTTCCCTAACAACAAAACCCACAAGAGTTAGAGTCACTTATGCATCTGTGCAGAAACAGGGCACAGCATGATAGGAAAGCAGTCAACAGTCATTTACACTCATCTTTATGGCACATATCAGATCTTTGCCAAGAACTATAACATCCGGCAACTGAAATTTGAATTGCTAACTCACCCTCAATCATAAATGTGTTGGGCTTGATGTCCTGGCAGGGAGTTGTAACTGTGATCATGTTAAGAGGAAGTTTGCCCTGCAATTGCAAATATATTCAAGATTATTTTCCGAGTGCCTCACTGGATTATGTAATGTTGCTGCTATACTCATTTGTGCAGATGAAATTATTTTTAGATACCTTGTAAAAGAGGCCATCACTCTCTTCTGACAGAATTATGAGATTATTGGGATACAACACCAGCAGACGGTCATACTGCTCCTGTGAGCCAAACAAAGGAATTGAATCACACTCATTATTGCTTATATATACACTATAGTAAAATAGGCAAGAAGCTAATATTGAGTAACTTGTTTTAGACACTTTATTGCAGTTAGGCCTACTTTATCTATTTTTGCTCCACCAATAAACTATTACCAAATAAGCAGCAGAGCTGGTGCAAGTCTGTAAGCAAAACACAATAGTCGTGCCCCCAAACGATTCGGTGTTTTTGAACGAATCGATCGAAAGACCGATTAAATGACTCACTCATTAACTGTTTCAATTCTAAGTGAATCAGTGTGTTTGAACAAATCGTTTGAGTAAATGATTCATTGACTTCGAAATGCAACGAGAACTCAACCTAAACATACTTAGGCACCTTTTACAAACCAGTTACAATTGCTTCAAATTATGAAAATGAAATCTATTAAATGTAATCTACAAATCATTATATACTATTAAATATGAAAAGTTTGTATAATATGTGTGCTCTTTTATTAAAGGGCTTGGTTTCTTTTAGGCAAAACTTGGCAAATTAGGCAAATTAAGATCAATTATATCACTGTTCCTTTTTTAATCATATGCACGTTTATGGAAATTCAGTAAAACTGAACTGAACAAACATATAACTGACCAGAGATCAGTTAAAATCATTTAAGACCCTAGTGTACCACTAAGAGCCCTTTAGCTGTGAACCATCGAAATCTGAACAGTTTTGAAACAGTATGACTGTATGATTAATGTAGCCGTGTTTGCTGAAATGACCTGAGTGGGCGAGTTTGGTTCGAACCACGGATTCGAAACAAAAGATTCACAAAGACTTTGAAGCTTCATGAAGCATTGTTTCGAAAGCGATCATGGCGTGCAGCTTGTCTTGAATACGCAAATACGGACAAGCGAAAACAAACGGTGGAAAATCCCAATGCTGTTGGAGCGGAATTCGAGGACCGAAACGAACTGTTGTATAATAATATCTAAGAAGCTGACCATCACTTTGCACAGCAGTGTGTGAAACACAAATTTCCCAGAGGTCTTGCTCCGACCACGAGTGTGTGTTTTAACTCGGCTCAGGGTGTGTTCAAAGACAGCTGTTGGGTGAGTCGAGTCAAGTCAAGTGCGTGAGGCAAGCAACTGGTTTACACACCCTTTTCACAAGCAGATCTTCTCCTCTCTCACAGTACACTTAAGAAGGACTATCAGTTGCTCACCCTCCCTCACTCTCTGGGAAAAGGTTTAGATATTTGGCCACACGTACACTGGAGATTGGGTTACACTACAGTCCCCATAGTATGAACTGGCGTGCTTTGTGTTTGTATGCTGTCAGTTCAAGGAGACCTGCTGAAACCAGGCAGACTCTGACTAATGAGGGTAGTGTGAAAGTGCCCACGCCAGAACAGACCCTGAGTGTAAACTTAGCTTGCTTTGCACCTCTTAAGAAAGCATGGAAGTGAATTTAGACCCTCGTCATGCTAAGACCAAACAATTAATTCAAAGGCTTTTCAGAGTGAATGTCATTCTCAGTTGTGTAATACCACTCTAGTCGAACGGGCTTCACAGTAATTGTATTTCCTTATATTTTGAGTAATAAAATTAGAATAAAATTTCATTTTCTGCTGTATAATAAATACTTTGCATCATTAAAAATAATATATATATATGCTATTGCTTCATGCCATTATATTTATGCAAATATATATATATATATTTTTTTTTTAGGTTGTATAAATAATCAAACCAAAACAAAGGGCGAGATGATGAGAACATCCTGGATAGCTCTTACCTGACAAGGCATGTGTTGGAGCCTGACTTTCGTGACGTAAGTGATGGGCCCAAGACTCTCTCGTTGCGAGCCCTCCCACTCATAAATGGGCTCTTTACTTATGGAGTTCCTCAACTCCTCCTTTTCCACTTTGGTCTCTTCTGAGCACTGCACCTTTGGAGGCAATATTGGGTTTAAATCCATGTTCAAAAGTAAAAACTGGCATGCTGTGTCTTATGATATGGGAAAGATAAGGGAGTGTCATCAGCATTGGGGATTTCAAAGAAATCCATTGCTTCTCGATTGCATGTCCCGGCTAATTATGGGATGCTGATGTTTTGCTCACTTGCTGCAATAGCATGATGTGTCAGAACAGGAAAGAAAACATGTCTTTTTCAAATCCAGCTAAGGTGACCACAAAAGAAACCACTCCCTTATGAAATCCCAAAGGACAATGACCAACATTAGTCATTCTGACCTGAATTAACACTTTTTTTTTTTTTTTTTTTTAACATGTTCATTGTCTTATAGTTTGATTCGGCAGCTAGCAAACACAGGTAATTCTGATAAAAGTTTGATTGCGTAATACCTTAATTCTTGTGTATGTCTCTGATACAGTTGCACTGCCGCCATTGGCCTCGATTTGTTCTTTCAAAAGCCCAAACCAGTTGTTCATCTCCTCCTCTGTCGAGCAGTACACGATGATAGGATTCAAGCTGACCCCTACAAAGGTCAAAGACAAGGGGTCAGAGGTTAGGTCAGATGACTACGATCAGTGAACATCTGGATCTCTTTAAGAGCCTGCAACAGGTTGCTGAATATTTTGGTGAATCTCTTGTTTTTAAGTATAGATGCATTTGTCTAGATACCATTGCTGTTACATGTCAGTGTTGACACTTCTGACCCTGAGAGCCTGAATAATCTGTTTCAAGAGCTCTTAACATTACAACATGCCATGCATTTGCAGTAAACCAGTTGTCTCTGCTTGAAAACAGCTATTCTGAAAGTATGCATCAAACCTGGAATCTCCCTTTTATCAGACCCACATTCCAGCCATTATCAGCGTAGATATCAGCCACTCTGGCCTGCCCTGTACTGTCACTTCCAGTTAGGTGTGATGAGTTTTTAGCAAAGGCACATGCTCATGTGCAAGACTTGGTCATTTTTTTCTCAGAATACATATTTAGTCCAGACTGGAAATGTTGCTGTGTGCCTCATAGATTCCCAAATCTCACTCCCAGCAATGTAAGCCGTCATCTTTCCAAATAAGAAGATTTATTCACTAATTTGGAGAGTGGGACTTAACGTCACATAATGGTTAAGCTTTAATTCTTTTTCATTCAATCACGGCCGCATTGACTCATCTAAGCATAGTTTAAAGCGTTTTGTTGATTGCTCAGCGTGACAAAGCAATAAAGTCAATATTTTCTTATGTGGTAAATTCTCATAAAAATTTTATAAGCAAACTTGTGTGTTCAGGTCCAGTGCTCTGGAATGTGAAGTACTTTAAGTGACGGAGAGGTGAAGAGGGAAAGGGCCCTCGTAGCTCCACAGCTGAGCGAGTTCAGGCGCACCTGTCGTATAACAAGGGGGGTCTTGAGGACAGTTTATCTCTCTTCTGACTAGTGGCAAATGGAGGAGGGTTTACTTTGTGTTAGTGCTTTTGAACCTCTGGAATGTCCGAACATGGGAAGTGGTTTTGGGCCTATATAATGTGGCTTTACAATATACGCCTCACCCGTCTTTTGTTTTCTGGTTAGTTGAGAGTCACAAATTCCAGTCTTAAATATCACTGAGAACAACAGGGTTTGGAATAAATTAAAAAAGACCTCCAAATGTAAGAAGTCAAATATTAGAGAAACACAAAACTTTGTATTGGGCAGTTATATGTATGATAACTATATCTCCCCATTGCTTTATCTTTTTGTTTCATGCCTACCTTTTCCTGTTTGTTCAACCTTAGATTATCAAGCACACTCACCGTTTATCTGAAATGCAAATTCCTGTGGATCACCAAAGCTGTTCCTGTTCTGCACCTTGCAAATTGTGAGCTCTTTGAGAGGAAGTGTTCCCTGTATAACAAAAATAAATCATAGTGAGTTTAGTAGTCTGCTTTTATAGTGAATTAAATAAACATTTTTTATATAGAGAGCCACTAGAAAATCTACATTGAAAATATGGGATTCAAAATAATTTAGATATTTATTTATCTTTAAAACAGTAAAAAAAAAAACAGTTTGAAAATAAAATTACATTTTATATAATAATAATATAAGTAATAATAATAAGTTTAAGATGAATGTTACATTGTTATGGGAATTATGACACTCTAGATGTCTGTCACTTTGACACATTCAGTATTGCACAATACTCTTTCGGTGATAATGAACATTTATTACCATCACCTCCCAGTGACTCAGGTTAATAAATACAGACATAATAAAACCTGATTAATACAGGCCACAATAAACGGAGCAAATTTTATGATTGAATACAACTTAGTGTGGCACTTTTGGCAGGGAGAGGTGACACATTTTACATCATCATAAAATATAGAAAAACTGTAATATCCGTCTCCGTTACCGCATGACTCAAACGACAGTTTGTGCCCAAGGCAGTGACACAAGCATGGACATATATGGAGCTCCTTTACATTTCGGCCTCTGGTATGCATTGTTTATTGTGTGAATACAGTAGGCGCATCTTTTACCTGGTATGTGAGTCCAGTTGTGTTGTTGGAGACAAAATGAAGATGGGTTTGGAACAGGTCCAGATAGCAGTCATGCACATCCTGAAAGAACAGACACATTCCATCAGCTCAGCATCGACACAATCAGAGGGATCATTCTGTGTAATGCTGCTTTATAGGCTTGAATTCAACAACGCTAGCGGATTAAAAGATTTCACTCTCCCATAGTCTGAATAGCAAGATTTTCAAAGGTCATGTTGAAGGCAAGCTCTAAACAAGATGCAACATTTCCCCCAGACAAAATAAAAAGAATAGACAGGGTATAAATATGTGGTAAATGTAGCAATCTTGTTCACAATCCCTGGATTGAATACTTCTGTGTAAATCAAGTCTCTGTGAATACTTTCTGAGAAGTGTTTGTTTGCTCTAAAGACTAGTTTAAAGCAGCTGACATTGATTTATCACCGACAGCTCATTTCCTTTCATCTGATTTAGGACTTTACCACGTGTTACAGAATATGCCAGTATCACAAATACTGTTAGGTAACATTTCCTTTCAACTGTAATGTCACCACTCTACAGTATGTTCCCCTTTAACCTCACCCTGTGTTGGGTTATTTTTCTTCCTTCAACATCACACTCTTTTTTTTCCCAGTATTTTTTTCCCATGTTATCAAACCAAAGAGATTCCCACGCTTCAGAGCCAATGTGTAATATATCAGCAGTTTGATCAGTGCGCTCTGCCCCAGGTAATCTCTGCAACTCTGAGCCATTTCACAACACCTCACATCTCTGCGTGTTCCGACACGGCCTAAACTTCCCAAACCGAGTTGCATCAATTAATCAGCAAACGCACATACGTCATTCCCACAGTGCTTCATACAACCACCATGTGACATCTTGTATCTTCCACCTGTTTGTTATGCATTACCTCATAGAAAGTGAGTAAATGACTGTCACGGCTGCTCAGACCACCATAATCATCATATGAAAGTCTGTTTTGAAAGGTTTATTGAATGATTATTCTTGACAGCTGCGTGTTTGTTTGTAGTTTGATTGAGTATATGTTTTAGATGCAAGTTGTGGTGTGTCTTACCTGGCAGTGCAGGAAGCGGAAGCGGACTTTGGAGCTGTGGATCATTCTGCCGTAGTTCTTTACGTTGATGCTGCTCTTTTTCCATCCGCTAGCTGGGTCGTAGGGGAACGGAGGGTCCCATTTGATGTTCTCGATCGCCTGGAGATCTTTGGGTGACATTTCCTATATCAACACAGTGTTAAAATTAGTTCCTTTTCTCAGTAACATCTGATATGCAAAGATGTAGTCTTTAAATGTGAAATCCTAGCTAGGGAATGTTTGTTTTCAGAGCTTTGGCTAATGTTCTGTAAAGGTTTTCTCAAAGTTACAAGCAAAACAAGTTCTTAGAATGTTCTTAAGTCAACAGCTTGAAAACATTCACAAAATGTTAGCATCAAAATATTATTTATACGTTTACGTTCTAAGAACGTTGTCGTAAGTTATGACAATGCTATTTTCAAATATTCTGTGAATATTCAAAGCTGCCAATTGTGAATAAAGACTTAATGGAATAACTTAATGAAAAATGAAGAACATAGACTTGTTTTCTGGTAACATTCTGCTAACGTTTTCTGAAACGTTAGTATAACAAAAGAAAAACTTTCTTAAAACATAAAAAATTGACGTTTTGAACATTCACAACTTTTGGAAATAATATTTTCATAACTTAAGCAAAATTTTAGGAAAATGTTCTTAGAACATAGACTTGTTTTCTGGTAACATTCTGCTAATGTTTTCCCAAATGTTAGTATAACACAAGAAAAACTTTCTAAAAACATAAAAAATTGACGTTTTGAACATTCACAACTTTTGGAAATAATATTTTCAAAACTTCAGCGAAATTTTAGGAAAACAGTGTTAGAACATAGACTTGTTTTCTGGTAACATTCTGCTAACGTTTTCTGAAATGTTGGTACAACAACAGAAATACTTTCTTAACCCATAAAAAATTGACGTTTTGAACCTTCAAAACTTTTTTCAGAACTTTTAGGAAATTTTAGGAAAAGAATCTTAGAACACACAATTGTTATCTGGTGACATTCTGCTAACATTTCCAAAATGTTAGCATAACCAAGGATGCAAAAAATTGATGTTTTGAACATTCACAGAACATTTCATAATTTAATAAGTAGGTTAGGAAATCATTAGCTGGAACGTTCCTCACCTTTCTTGGTGTGACGGTGCAGAGAATGTTGATGATGCTATTGGACTTCTCCTGACCCTCCTGTGGGTACTTTTTCCGGAACAAACGGCTGCTGCTCAAAAAACAGTGCATAAAACAGTAGACCCTAGTTAGTCAAGCATAGGGTTGTGGGATAAGAAAAAATGGATATGACCCCACACAGGGGTTATCTTGACTCAGGATGATCAGTTAATCACGCTGAGTCAGAGTCAATCTGTCTGTGAAGATTCTGGTGCTCAATAACCCACAAAAGATTACATTACATGGCCATTATTCCTTAGCTTGCACTAGTCAACATATCAGTTTTACATCTCTGTCTGCACCATTTAAAGAGAAAAAAACAATAAAGCTTGTGTTACAAACCACAATGCCCTGCTCATGAAATGCCTTTTGTTACCCATGACCCCCATTTATAATCATTAGTGTCAGAGATATATAATGAAGTCCTTCCTGCCCAACGATAAGCTAAGGAAGTCAAAGTCAGCGAGGAGATCATCCTCAGTGAGAGAGACGTCCTCAGTGACTCCCATGTTTTTCTTCTCTCTCTTTGTCAATCTGTCTCTGCTTTGAATGCAATTAGCATAACAACACTGGGCTCATTCATGCAGACAATAATGGGAAGTATCGGTGATTTACTAGGGCTCAGTGATGAACGTGTTTGGCATCCGGAGAATTCGTCCGGGAGAAGAATGCAGGTTGTTGACAGTTTGTTACACAGAACATGCTCGTAAAAGTGATGAAAGTTTGACAGCGACAACTTTGTAACTTTATGTAACAGGCATTAACTATTTCCAGCAGATTACCTTTTGTTTTCATTAAAAATGCAAATATTCAGTTAAATAGTTGGTTAAATCTGATAGGGGTCCTGGGTTTTAAAGGGTCCAGGTCCCGCTACACTGAACTTTGATCTGATATGTTCGCGGTAAAATACAAAGACTTTTTTATGGTCTCGGACTCTGAACCCTAACTGAACCCAGTAACTTACATTCAGAGCACATGCAAACCAGACACAACAGACAATCAGTCTGATTTAAAATAGGCCAACTGTCTATTTTACTGACAGGTAGTCAGAAGAGTTGTCCAAATTGGACAGCAGTAAATTACATGGATCGCTGTCACTAGCAGTGCAAGCACAATAGTATTACTTTCTGCACAGGATAAACCCAATTCTCTCAAAAAAACCACGAAACCTGAGAAGTCTACTCTTCCCTGAAGGCTGCACTGGAAACAGAAATAGATCTAACTTCATTACACTAGTGAATTCTATCAGCAGATGAATGTATCAGTCAGTGTGAAGTGAGATCCTGATGCTGAGCTAATGAGATTTACAGACAGCATCATTACACCGCTAAATTCAAATCACTAACCCGTGTTCATCATGTCAGTGTGCTACAAAATATCATTTTTCAGAGAGTATTTTTGTCTTGCTTTCCGTTTTCATCGTCATATATTACTAAACCTTTTAAGAAGCAAAATGGCAAAAGCTATTTTTGCCCATTGGCAAATTTACCTTCTTTTAAATCTAAAAAAATATATAAAATTAAAATGATATTTTAATTAAATTAAAATAATAATAATAATAATAATAATAATAATACATATTTTCATATAAAATTATTTAGATTATTTAGATTGCCAGTGGGGTGAGGAAAATAAAATTAATTCAAAATATATTTTTTGAAAACAAATCTTATAAATTAATATCTTCTACACGTAAAAAAAAAGAAAATGTTTTTTTGTTGTTGTTGTAAATAAAACAGATTGTTAAGAGTTTGTTTTACAATAAATACCATTTCATTTTTTCTGCTTTAAAATGTCATTTTTGAAATCTATGAATTGTGAAATCTATCAGAAATCTACAATAGTTTCTACAATTATTTTAAGTGTACACAAGTAAATGTATCTGGTTTTAATGATGATTTAGACATTTCTACTGGAAATCAAGACAAAAATATGTTTAAGCTATAATATTGTTATTTATTTTCCAAACTTCCAAACATCGTACATTAAGCATCGGAACATTTCATGACATTCTTCTAGTTTGCATGAAATGTCTTCATACTTTTAAAACTTGATAGTTTTAAGGTAGTTTCTCATGGTTCTTACCTGTTCCTGCGTATGAAGCTCTTGCTGGAGAACCTGAAGTTGTGTTGGGGGACGCATGACATACTACTCCCCATGTTGATCCTGGGACAGTGTGTGTATCTCCACGAAGAGAGAGTGCTGATGTATCTGCCTGCAAGATCAATATAGTTTAGTGATCCCTGTTGTAATCCAACCTCCTTGGAGTGAGAGAGTGTGTGTCTGTTCACCGGAGAGACGAGACTGATACTGAAGCAGCAGACAAGTGAGAGGGGAGTGTATGAGAGAGGGAGTGTGTCAGTGGGTGGAGATAAAGTGAGGTGTGTTTGGGCAAGGGGGAAGGAGGGAGACGAAGACGAGGGACCAGAGCAATGAAGTTCACACCTTCACTGTGAGATCCCCTCACTAAATAAAGCCTGAATGACAAAGGGGAACGTGTAGTTTTTCACACCTTATGGTGGGCAAATGGCACTGATTTGAATGTTTGAACACTCTGATGAAAGAATATTAAAGTCTGAATGGAGCCTGCTGGTGTCACTTAAGAGGTCACACCAAACATGTCTGGACATGGACATGCTCTGAATACTACAGGCTGATTATATTATTCACCAAAATAATTAATATATTTAAGATGTCTGGAAATTCATGTTTGTGTAATGAAAAAGTTCTAGAACACTTAAAAAAAAAAAAAAAAAAAAATGTCCATAATTTTCTTGTATTTTATTTTTTGTTTATTATTGATATTTTTTTACTCTTCCTGGCAGTATTTTTTGTTTTGTTTTATAATAATAATAATATAATTCCAAATTAGTGAGGTTAAAAAAATGCCAGTGGGTTAAGAAAAAATGAAACACAACAGAAATGTTCTGACATCTTACATTATAATATCTATAATTTTGCTTCTCAATCTTGTTTTAAAGGTGTTTAGACAAAAATATGGTTTATTGTTTTATTGTATATTGTTTGGGTGTGTGTTTATTATGGTTTTATTACCATTCCTGGCAGTATTTTATTTTGTTATAATATTTTAAATATATTTTAATAATACTAATACTAATAATAATAATAATTATTATTTTTTGTTTATTATTAATATGATTTTAATTACTATTACTGGCAGTATCTTTGTTTTATTTTATTTTAGTATGTTATATACGTTTTTTATATATAATCCATTTCACAACTTTTTTTATAACAAAAATATTGTTTGTTATGTTATTTATTTTTGTTGAATATGGAGGTTACTGGCTTGGTTCATTCATTCATTTAGATTTTTTAAATGCCATATCAGTATCAAAAGCTACATTCATGGTAAAAAATATAATAATAAATAATAAAAAAACTTTCTAACATTACAAAATCGACTATATAAAATCTACAAAAATGTGATAATTTTAGGATCTATATTTCTGAGCAGGTAATCACATTACGCTCGCCTGTACTTGCTGTGAACATAGCGCTCGTGACTGTATGGTCTCTGCATGTTTGATGTGTGAGATATGATCTAATCAAATTAAAAGTGCAACACTCCATGTATGCAATCAAGGAAGCACAAGTGAATAATCCCATCCTGGTGAGGGTTTGTATCCCTGATATCTTCCAGCTGTCAGACATGCAGATTGCCTCAAGAATATTACATTATAACAAATGCAATTACAAGTTCTAGCCTCCCTCTTTGTGTGTCTTGATGATTAGCTATTATACGAGGCATTCTGTGTGTGAATGCATTCTTTAAATGGTTCTTCTAATGACGTGTAAATGTATGTGTACGTAAACTCCATATATGCATTTCAGCCCTTGCCATTTATGGCTTCATTCCCACAGCATATTTTCAAACAAACCCTCAGAAATTAAATTTTAGAGGTTATTGTTCTAGTGTGGGTGGTTGCTGATTCAAACCAGCTGAACCAGGAAATGTAAGTGAGGCCACGCCGGAGGCACTAAACTGACACATTCCAGCTCCAGCATTCCTTAATTCACAATATTAAACAGCTACAGCATGTTTATTCTCTTATCAGATACTATGCCATTATTTACTAGCTTACTGAGAAATTCCATGGTTCAGACTAATAATAGCTGAAGTTCAGAGCAATGAAAAACAAATCATAAGAAGTATTGCACAAATATGAGGATAGCATTATTAACTCACAAAGATCCTCTGTTTTTTTAAATAATAAATATGGTGAAGGCAGTGGGTGATAAAAGAAATATTCTTGAAAGAGCTCTTTCATAGAGCTGTCATGGAAAAACAGATGATGTATCATTCCCTCGTTCTCAGTCTACACTACACTATGAGTCATGAGGTGCTCACTCTGTATCAATCTCTGAGCCTCCTGAAGGAAATTACAGCGTAAGAAAAAACAGGGAAACATCTGACATAGTCCGGGAAAATCTCACTTCGTCATATGGGTTTCTGTCTGCTACTTTGAGTTTCAGAATACATGTCAGATGTTAGGGAAGGGTTGAATCCAGGCTTTTCAACCTTTACAAATCCCTCCATTCTGACTCTTACCCAACCTATTACCCCTATTTATACACCCCCCCCTATATTTATAAGATTTATAAAATCTTGCACTAAAAATCATTTACATTAATAACATTAACGAACATGATTACCTTATATTGCTTACTATTTAATTAGTACATTTACAAACATTTTTTTGCAATTATTTTGTAATTATTATTTTATTTATTTTATTTATTTGGCTTTTTTTTTTTTTTTGTAAATTACTTTTCAGGGGTCAGTAAGAAGTTTTAAAAGAAATAAATACTTATATTCAGCAAGGATGCATTAAATAAAGGACTTCTTTTCTTTTACGTTGTTATCAAAAATTTCCACAAAAATATTAAGCAGCACAACTGTTTTCAACACTGATAAATAATTAGAAATATTTCTTGAGCACCAAATTAGCATATTAGAATGATTTCTGAAGGGTGATTCAAAATATATATTAAAATAAACAAGTTATTTTAAATTGTAAAAATATTTAACAATATAACTTTAATATATTTTTGTTTAAATAAATGCAGACTTTCAAAAACATTTAAAAGAGAGATTTAAACATTTAAAAAATCCAAACCTTTGACCAAATAAACTCTTTTTGGATTTTAGTACACAAGTTCTTATTTTTATGGCATTATAAGGTTCAATAGTAGTTGTATACTATGATAAATGACTAGCCAAATAATGTCAAGAAATTTTTTATACTGTTCATTAATGTTCCATAGAATAATTATTGTCCAGTAACAACAGCATTCTGTTGCGAATTTATAATCCATAAAAACAGAAGGTTATTAAAACCAGTGTTTCTGAAAGTTGTCACAAAGGAGAAAGGACGGATGTGGAAGGAAGTGGAAAACCAAGCCAAACACAACAGTGTATCTGACTGCCCACGCATTTTATGTGAATAGCTCTTCTTCCGATCTTACTCAAAACACGTGCTCTCATCTGAAGGAGATTTTCTGTTTGGATCCTATGGGGTTAAATGATTAACCTGTGAGTGGATTATATCCCCAAACAAATGGAGGAAAAATATGTAATTCCCAGTCACCATTCACTTATGATTCATATCCCTAACAGTCATTTTGACCATACATTGACCTGCATCTTACACACCTAAAATACTATGAAAGTATCTATTACATAAACTCAAGTAGACCGCTATTTGAAATAAAGATGTTTTAAAATAGTTTACAGGAAAAATGATCTCAAACATCAAACTTTAGTTCGCAATGTACTATCAAAGTCATGAATCCTTCAGACAGAATCTCACACACAAGTATCAGAGCTGTGCATTGAGCAAGGCTATCGGCACGACCCTGTCTGGGAAGTCCCTCAGCTGTTTTTTCAGACTCGCTGGGTGCGTTAGGGGTGCTAACTTCACACCTCTGGATGTTTTCAATGGACCACGTGTGCAAGAGAGAACCACAGGTGTCAGAACTCTCACGGTACAAAAAACAGGCTGTAAGAGGTGGAATAAACAAGGCTTTGAAGGGCCACATCAAACAGGTGAAAGTTTTTTTTTTTGTGAAACGCCTTTGTGATTTTTAACATGTTCAACAGAAATGACTGACAAAGATAAGGATGTTGACATTGACAATGTCAAATGTAATGTAATGGATATCTGCTGACAAAGAATTCAGTGGAGAAAAAGGAGAAAGTAGAACTACGAGAAACCAAATCCTTCCTAGTTCCCTGAAAAACATGCCAAATTAATCACAGTTATGCTAAACTTGTCATTTTGTCTATGTGGAAGAATTGTATTCAGTTGGTCATTTAAACCATTTCCATTATTTTTGTCATTTTATTTATCTGCATTTTATTTATTTTAAAATTCCTGGTGTGCAGTGGGTTGGGTGAGGGTTGTGATGGCTAGTAGTTGTTACATTTTCTTATTTGTTGTAACTTCTTATGCTACCGTTTAAAAAAAAAAACAAAAAAAAAACAAACTGATTTTCTACAAAAAATATTTTTCCACAGCCTTTCAATATTGATAAGATTGGTTTTTGTTTTTAACCAAACCAGCATATTAGAATGATTTCTGAAGGATCATGACACTGAATATTGGAGTAATGGTGTCTTGCCATCAGAGGAATACAATACTAAAATACAAGTTTTAATTTACAGTAGAATAGTATTAAATTTCAATACAATTTTACAGTATTGCTGTATTTATGATCAAATACTGGGTGAGCATAAGAGACTTTTCAAAAACAAACATTATAACACTTCATATCACAGATACATATAAAATCTTTAATCATCATCCTTAAACTAAATGCATTTGAACAAAAATACAGTAAGACAATACTGTAAAATATTGCAATTTAAAATAACCGTTTTTAAAAAGATGTTTAAAAAGATGTTATAAAAATGTAGTTTATTACGGTGATGGCAAAGCTGAATTTTCAGCTGTCATTAGTTTAGTGTGTTACGTTCCCAATTAGATTTCCAGGGACTCTCAGTACACAAACTAAGATGCAAATAAATTTATAAACAAAATGACATATACAGTGCAAAAAGAGCTCTAAGAAAACAATTTCAACATAAGAGAAGCATCTCTTCAGGAGTGGGTAAAGCCAAAACAACAAACAAAAGATTACTACTACTTGTAAGAAGGAAAACTAGCTAACCTCTAAGGATAAAACTAAATACAAATAAACAGAATTCTTACCTGACTTCCTAACTAGCAAAAACAGGAGAAACGAGGACAAAAGAAAATGGCACCCGACTCCCTACTGCTCCAGCACTCAAAAAAACAAAACAAAACAAAAAGTAAATGACTCAAAGCTGTACACTACAGCCAAATCACATTTGGTTTTAAATTTAGGCTTAATACATAAAACTGCACACTACAGCCATAACACCAATATTAGGCTTAAAACACACCAACAAGAGCAACAGTCTAGGACTGTACACTCATGCTCTTGGGAAAAGGAACCTCTCACTGACTCATGCTCTTGTTCTTCTTAAATACTGTTTTTGCTTAACATTGACGAGGAGCAGCTGGTAGGTCCAATCACCTAGATTAGGACAGGGAGGAGCACAGAAAATAGAACAAAACACAACAGAAAACTACAACTCCCAGCAGGCCGTTGGGTCCACTGGCAGCACATCATGAATGACATACACAATGATAATAAAACACAAATTCATACATCCTGGGATGTAACAAGTGTCACATGATCCTTCAGAAATCATTCTAATATGCTGCTAAAATAACATTTCTTCTCATTATCAATGTTGAAAACAACTTTGTATTGGAAACCATGATACATTTTTTTACCAGGATTCTTTGATGAATAGAAAGTTCTAAAAACAGCATTTATTGATCAATTTAATGCATCCTTGCTGAATAATTAATAATTAATTTCTTAAGAAAAAAAAAACAGCCTTACCCCCAACTTTTAGTGAAAATTAAAAAGTAAAAATTCTTATATAGTGTGTATCTAATATGATATAAAACCACAAATCCATGAGCTTGGATTGATGTTTATGAAGACTGAGCTCAGGTGAATAAAGCTAGCTGAGGTTATTTTATGGTGACTGAGTAGCCGCTGGACAGACACTGGGGCCGTGTTAGCGTCTCCTCTGCTGTACAACTATGCCTGCAGCTGCCTTTCCAGCCTGTAAACTCATCATAGGCCCTCATATCAGTGTGCTTCAGGGCTCGGGACATGCGCAGTGGTTTGCGACAGCTCCCCCAGCCCCCTACCCTCATTAACAAAGCTGCCTAACAACAGACGCCTATGAGGGGTAATACACAAACACAGATGCTAAAATAACAGAGGACAATACTGTGGTCCTGAAATTAATCTTCTCCTTAAAGCAAACGCTAACGTACATCGTATCAGATGCACTGCCAAAATGTGTCTGTATGTGTGCGTAAGCGCACAGCACAGGTGTTCGTGCCGTGAAGCTGAGGTCACGGCGGGTAAAGCAAGAGTGCTCAGCTGTTTGCTTACATCAGTCACAGAGCAAAACTCTAATGGGCTCAACTTTGGAGGGTCTTGCTCTTAATCCAAAAATCATTTTGTTTATTAAAGGGACAGATCACCTAGTAATTAAATTCTGTCATTATTTACTCACCCTCATGATGTTTAAGCTAAGAAGATGTTGCAAAATTTGTCCAAAGCTGCTTTTTTCCATACAGTGTAAGTGGATGGTGACCAAACATTAAGGAACATTAAACTGCTCCAGACAACTTACACACTCCTGAAACCATTTGTGAGAACAAACTGAGGTTTCAAATTGAAAAAATCTTGCTTGACAGCTTTGGTCACCATTCACTTTCATTGTAAGCTGCTTGAATATTCTGATATGACTCCTTTTACTTTCTACTGAAGTAAGTCATTCAGGTTTTAAAACAGGAGGTTGAGTAAACAATGATAGAATTTTATTCTTTTAACCCATTACGTGAAGTATTTTTAACCTATACCATGCATAAATGTTAAAATATAAACCCAGTAACAGTTTCTTTCTGATATTAGTTCATCAAAAAAAAAAAAAAAAAATTCTATCATCATTTACTCACTGTTGTTTTAAACTGGTTTTATTATATTTTTTCCTGTGGAATATGAAATGACATTTTGAGAAATGTCTTAGGGCCAGATTTACTAACAGCTTGCGGCAGCGCAAACTGTCTTTTGACGTTAAAATAGTACTGTCAGGATTTACTAAAGACGCGCAGTGAAGAATCAGTGGCCACAGTTATTTTTGCGCCTGACCTTATTGAATATGCATTTGTAGGAGTTTCCCTTTCAGATGCCAAATTTATGGGAGAAGAGTATTAAAATGAATCACACAACGCGATTTACTAACGTTTGCACTCGTCAAATTACTGGCATTTGCGCCATTATTTAATGACCAAAAAAGCATGTCTTAAAGCAGGCACTAATTTTCGCTGCTCTTGGTAGATTGCGCCGGTCATTATGGAAATGAACTTTAATGCGCGCATTGTCAGTAATTCACACGCAGAATTTTCCCATCCCATCAGCATTATTATGGAATTGCACTCTAAAGCTAATTTGCCCTGTTTAGTAAATCTGGCCCTTAGTGTGTTTTTTTTCTCCATGCAATGAAAGTCAATGGACACCAGTCCAAGGCCGTTTGGTTACCAACATTCTTCAAAAAATCTTCTCTGTGTTCTGCAGAAGAAAGTAAGTCATACAGGTTTTGAATGGTATGAGGGTGACAGAATCTTTATTTTTAGGTGAACTATTCCTTTAATAATACGTCAGTTTATTTGTTCAAATGAGATTAAACTCAGATTCCACCTGAAAACAGCTTTATTTCATTTACAGTAGTGTTTTGACTTTATACAGCAGTATATTGCTCCATTTGACATTAGTGCAAAAAAATTCATGTTTGTTCTTAAATATAGCAAAACATAAATGGCACAATATAAATAACACATTCAACAACATTACAATCCAAAAGGAAAAAAAAAGACAAAAGAAAGCCACAGTTACACTGACATTGCACAAAGTTTCAGGATATTTGGTTATATACATATACTGTAATTCTTTCTGTGGGGTTGTGGTCCTGTGGTGTTATGTATGTATTGTCAAAGTGCAGGATGCTTCACCTCTACAGAAACACTCATACACAGCACTCTGATCTCCCTAGACACAAACTATACTGCCCTTAAACATGTTTCTCTGTATTAACAAAGTCCTTAAAAAAAGGAAACAAAATCCTAACTTCTCAGAAGTTTTGAAATCATATAATACTACGCTACATTGTAAAATCTACGTAAAATGGCAGAGAGCAGGACTGACTTAAAGGTATAGTTCCCCCAAAAATGAAAATCATTTACTCACCCTCATGTCATTTCAAACCTTACTTTCTTCAAAAAGAAGATATTTAGCAGAATGTCCAAGCTGCTCTTTTCCCATACAACTGTCCTTATTCCCATCTACTTCAAATTGTACAGACAATTCTTCTAAATATATTCCTTTGTGTTCTACCTAATAAAGAACGTCATACAGGTTTGGAACAACCTTATTTTGGGGGAACTATCCTTTTTTGGGGGGTGATCTGTGCTCTCATCAGATAAACAAATTACTCAACATTCACTCATCTGCCCATCTGAGGTAAGATGCATTGGTAGTGGCCGTTACCAATGACATCACAGCACAACACATACTATCTATATCTATCAAGCTGTCAAATCTGACAGCCCTGGCAAATAAACAAAGTTTCGAAAATGCAACACACAATGACATGGTTCACTAACTAAAGACTTGCGACAAAATGTGACATACAACATACAGGAGCTCATAATAGCTGAGTTACTCACAATGAAGGGCTTGATATTGAAGTGTCAGTGTTACTGATTACCCGTTAGTTAATCAGGATTAGTTCTGAGCACCGTTCACCCTTTCAAAAACAAGAGAAATGAGAAAGTGCAGCTTTAATGTCACAGCTAGTTTTAGGTATGGCTATAGTCTTTATTAAAAAGACATTTCTCCTGGTTAGTGATATAGACATGTCATATTAGCAAAGTTTGCACTCGTGTAGAGCTCAAACTCTCGAAGGCTTGTAATATATGACTGTAGAAAACAACCAAACATGTCTTTTAGATAAAACGCTAAATACCTGTTCTTCCTAAATCTCACATTTCATACCAAACACCAGTGCTTCTGTGATATGTAATAAGTATGTCTATTAGTATGTTAAAACTAGATTTCCCCTCTTAAGTCAGAGGTGGTCCTTCAAACATCTCTGAAATAGTGTCATATGTTTATATTACATTTGACAAATAAATAGGAAAATAAGTAAAACATATATTATGTTGTCAACATGTAGAATCCAGTCACAGTTTTGTGTGAATTTTCTGCTTCTAAATGTCCATGCGCATCTGTGGTGAGACAGGGCAGCACTGCACATTACTACCACCTAGTGTGGCACAGCAGCACTACAATATTATTTTCTGCCAGGACGAAATTTCTGTAAACATGCGCGGCAGAACCTGTCAATAGCTACATTCCTAAAGTTGTTCATTCTTTTTTTGTTTGTTTGTTTGTTTTGTTTAATATATTATTTCTTAGTATTTCAAAAAAGAATCGTAAACATAAATATACATTTAGATATACATCATACACAAAGTGACCACAAAATGGCAGAGCAACATTATTTTGCACTTTCAAGCACTGGGGTTTATAGGGTGAGAGTTGTGGAGGCCTACAGTGTGTTAGAGTGTGTGTTTTTTCTTTTCCTTTTTTTACCCTCATGATCTGCAAAATGCTGCAGTGTTCCTCCAGGCAGAGGGAGGGCACTGTGGCCCAATGAAACACTCCTCGTCTGATGCTCAAACTGAGCAGTTGCGCCTCTTGGCCACGCAGGGCAGGCTGCTGGAGCTAAGCCGGGTCTTTACCCTTTGTCAAAGACTTGTGGAGGAGACGGAAAGAGTGGGAGAGGATGGAGGAGGAAAGTTGAGGAGTTCCAGAACAGCGACTCCTACGCTGCTGCGCCGTGTGAACATGCATGATGCTGCCACCCATTTGTTGCTACGAGGGTTGTACTTTTCTATGGAGTTGAGACTAGAGCTGCCATCGTTGCCTCCAACCGCATAGAGCCAGCCATCCATGGAAACCAGGTCATGGGTGCTCCTGAAGATCAAGAGAAGAAAAGATCCATTAGGAACTCAATACATTTTTTGATTTTCTGAGAGCTTTCTGACCCTGCATAGACACAACTGACATGAGAATACTTTTTGTAAACAAAAATAAGGACTTAAAAAAAAAAAATCTTCTTTTCCGTGACCGTATTCGACGGACCGTCACACGTCTGTGACACAGAAGAGAAGAAATTGTTGAATAAAGTTGTTATTTCTGTTTTCTTTACACACAAAAAGTATTCTTGTAGCTTCATAAAATTACGGTTGAACCACTGATGTCACATGGACTATTTTAACGATGTCTTTACTACCTTTCTGGGCCTTGATCGTGGTAGTTGCGTTGCTGTCTATGCAGGGTCAGAAAGTTCTCAGATTTCATCAAAAATATCTTAATTTGTGTTCCGAAGATGAACGAAGGTCTGACAGGTTTGGAACGACATGAGGGTTTGTCATTAATGAAAGAATTTTCATTTTTGAGTGAACTATCCCTTTAATCAAATGCTTGAAGGTCACTATCGAACCTGCGGATGTTCATGGGGGCCACTCCCTCCCAGGTGTTGGTTTTCGGATTATATCGTTCCACTGAATTTAGGCAGCTGGTACCATCATTGCCTCCCGCAACATAAAGCATGCCTTCCAATACAGCCACTCCTGCGCTGCTCCTCCTGCTCAGCATGTTGGCAATGGCAGTCCAGGCATTACTCTAAAAATAAAATAACTTCCTTAGTCATTTATTTAACTGTGGAGAGAAAACATTAAACACACCCCCAAGATGTATTTAACATATCAGAGAGACATATGTCACCTACCTGAGGGTCATACTTTTCTACCGTGGCTAAGTGTGAGGAGCTGTCATACCCACCGACTGCATACAAACTGCCATCTAATAGAAGAAATATGCAAAACGGGTTCATGTTTGCTGTTCAATTTCAACTGGTTAAGATATAGAGGAAGTGCTTGCAGCTGAACTGATGACAATCCTTTACATTTATTAGTACATTAGCATTACATATTTCTACCTAATGTGGCCACTCTAACATATCTCCTCCTGGTGCTCATGGCAGCGATGGAGGTCCAGGTACTGGTCAGAGGGTCATACCTCTCTGCACTGCAGATAAAATCAAAGAGAGAGAGAAATGTCTTATTAAAAATGTAATATTAAAAACTTTTACTTCTAATATCACTGTAAAAAAAAATTGGTACAATTTACGGTAAAAAAAAACAGCAGCTGTGTTTGCCAGAATTTTACCGTATATTTTTTTAAAAAGCAACATTTAGGGTTTACAGATTTAACTTAAATTTACAGTTAAAAACCGTATTTCTTTAACTGATGTAATGTTAATATACCAACTGAAGTTCTGAAATCTGTTTTGTACCTACACTGATAACCATCAAAATCAGGTGGTGATGAGAAACCAAAGCTCACCACAAGCAGCTTTTCCACAAGCTGAGAAGGCCAATACTAATATATACAGATGTATATAGAAGGTGGACAATGTCATTCACACAAACACTAAACACCATCATGGTGACGCTCTTAAAACTGAAATATGCAATAAACATTCATTTAACAACATTAGATGTAACATACAACCCTAATAAACATAACTCATAAGAAAGAAACTAAGAAGAAACGTAGTTATTTCAAAGAAAAAACATCAAATTTGAAATGCAATGCAAGGAATTCTGGGAATGAATTTTCCCTGTAAATTATACAGTCTTTTTCACTTCCAAAAACTGTATTTTACCGTAAAATTGTCTGAAATGTCTATTACAGTTTTTCACCGTATGTAGTAGGGGAAATTACCGTTAAACATTTAACAGGTTTTTACTGTAGCATTTTCACAGTTTTTTACTCTTAAAATCACGGTAATTTTTTTTACAGTGTATACAATACATATTTTATTATTAAATTATATTTAATTTCACATACATTTTAGATTATCATTTAATGCTTTTTTAAATAACTTTCTCTATTATTATTTTTTGGCTTTTCACATTTGTCTGTCTAAATAATATACCTGTTGAGACAAGAAGCACCATCGTATCCTCCTGCTGCATACAGCAGCCCATGCAAGACCGCCACACCTAAACAGCTCCTCCTCGTTCCCATAGACACTTCAGGTTGCCACGCATTGGTTACTGGGTCATATGACTCTACAGTAGCCAAATCAGAGGTGCCATCATACCTGGTTTGGGAAAAGCAAAGGAGAGACAAACATGAACAATAGATCTTTCACATATGTTTTTGTATATATTGCGTCTTTATCATGCAAGTAAAGACAAGACCGTCATCATTAACAGAAATTCATTAGTCAACACCTGACACATTTCCTAATCTTAGGTAACTTCTTGATTGCTTCAGCAGGGTAATCTTAAGAATATAATGTGGTTTTCTGCACATTGTGTTCCTTTTGTAATGTAATAAATCAAATTTGGATGTGTGGCTTTGGTTGCCGTCGCATCTTGCTGTTTTGTGCATTATGGGTGCTGCATTTTTAAGATGCCGTATTAAGTTAAAGATTGTTTAACTTCTATGGAAGCCCATTTCTGCCACATAAAAAAACATGCTTTGGTAAATCATAATTATGACAAGTCATCTACATTTTTTTTACATACCAAGTCATATTTATGAAATGAAAAGTTAAATTTATGACGTAAAATGTCATAATTATAACAATGAAATGACAACAAAAAACTATAGTTATGATGGTCCAAATTATGAGATAATAATCATATATTACGTCATTTGACATAAATAGAAATTCATAACTATGACAGCTGATTTCTGTCACAATGACTATGTCATAATCATACTTTTATCTCAATATAGACATTTTGATTTTTATCATAATTTTGACTTTTTTTCTCATAATTTTTTGTGATAATTATAATTTGATAATGCATTTTTCCTCATGTGACAGAAATTGGCTTCCCTATGTTTCTAATTATTTTTTTCCAAAGGTAAATCTCAAGTTTTACAATTTTTATGCTAAAGCAGATGAGACATTCACACTGATGCCTCAAAACTCTACAAGTGTTACATAAGGAAAAAACAGTTGATTGTCCAACAAAGATGAGACTTTTGGGTTTGCGTACCCTCCCACAGCGTAGAGCTTGTTTCCAATAGCAGCCACTCCGACTCGTGCCCGCCGCGTTGACATGGATGCAACCATGTGCCAGCGGTCTGTCCTAGTGTCATAGGCCTCACAGTCTCCGTGAATGGCAAAAAGACTGCCCCCACCTGAAAGACATTTAGCATTTAAATCAACCCACCAAGACAGACATATGTGCATGTGTGTTTTACGTGCTCTTGTCCTGATTTACAGACCTACGGCAAAGAGGACTGGACTGGCTCCCTCGCAGCGGCGCGGTCGGGTGCGGCTGTTACTGAGAACACCCCTCTGCTCTGGCATCAAGTGATATTTCAGTGCCTCGATCAGCAGGTCTTTGCACTCGGAGTGGTGACGCACCAGCAGCTCCGTATCCACATTACTCATCAGGAAGTCTCGTGTCAGCAGGGGCAGACGCACACACTTCATCAGCTGAAGACATGGATGGAAAGAGCGAGAGGTAAGACTTGTGTGTAAAAAAGGATTAGAGGGAGGGAATAGAGAAACAAGTATCGATTTGTAGGGACATAATCCTTTATAAGCATTAATCCTGTGGTTTAATGTGATGTTTGACAAGAGGAATCATACTCACCCGGGGCACATGCTGCCTCCGCCCATCAATGTCATGCTTGACCCAGCTCAGAACAGCCCTGTACACCTCCTCCTCTGATGGGACATTCAGGTTATCACTAGAAATCAGATCCAGCACCTGCAGAAGCCACAAGAAAGGGTTCATAACAGATCTTAAAACTAAAGGACTGGTATGGTTTCAGTTGGACTGTTTACATAACTAAAAGACAAATTGCTGTTTTAATCTGAATGAAGTGCATTTAAACATCTTATGTAATATATTGTACAGGACAGATGTGCTCAGTTTGAGTCGGAGCACATCGTGTTCTGCACAGAATGTCAAAAAAACAAAAAAAACAAAAACAGATCTCCGTTTGAAAAAGAGTTTGTTTAAAGTCAATATTACATTGATTAGCACTGACACATGTATAGTTTCATATTCAGTAGACAATTTAAATATTTTAATTGCAAAGTTACATAAATTGAAGGAAGTTTGTGTAATTATAAAAAGTAAATTTAAAATATATACATTTTGTAAATACACATATACACACTACCATTCAGATTTTTGGGGTCGGCAAGATTTTTTAAATCTCCTGTTATTCCAGTCAAAAATGCTGATTTGGTGATCAAAATGTAACTTTTCTTATTATTATTATTAATGTTAAAAACAGTTGAGCTGCTTAATAGTTTTGTGGAAAATGTGACAATTTTTTCAGTACTTGTTGATTAATAAAAAGTTCCAAATAACAGCTTTTATAATTTATTTGAAATAGAAATTTTTGTAAAATTGTAAATGTCTTTACTGTCATCTGTAATAAATTTAATGCATCCCTGTAGAATAAAAAATATCATTTTCTTTAAAAAAAATTTTTTTTAAAAAAAATACACAGACCCCAAACTTTTAAATGAAAGCATCAAATTTCCAAAAAGTTAAAAAGTTAATATCTCTCTCTCATATACACTAAGTCAAAAGTTTTAATGTTTTTTTAAAGAAGTCTGAAGCCTGCATGTATTTGATCCAGAGTACAGCAAAAACAGTAAAAAATCAAATTTCATCAAATTTGAAATGAGCTCATTTTGTGCATAAAATTGTAAAATTTCATAGTTTAAACATTTATGTTATCTGTGTTCTATTGTGAATAACATATTGGCTCATGTGATCTGAAATTCTTTTAGTTTTCATTTAATTCAGATTTAAAAAACATCCCAACATTTCCGGAATTCGGGTTGTATTATCAATATTTAAAACAGTTGAGTGCATTTTTTCAGGATTCTTTGATGAATAGAAAGATCCAAAGATCAGCATTTATCTGAAATAAAAAGCTTTTGTAACATTATACACTATACCATTCAAAAGCTATATATATATATATATATATATATATATATATATATATATATATATAATGTGTGTGTGTGTCCCTGGACCACAAAACCAGTCATAAGGGTCAATTTTTTTAAACTGAAAAGCTGAAAAGAAATCTGAAAGCTGAATAAATAAGCTTTCCATTGATGTATGGTTTGTTAGGATAGAACAATATTTGGCCGAGATACAACTATTTGAAAATCTGGAATCTGAGGGTGCAAAAAAAATCTAAATATCGAGAAAATTGCCTTTAAAGTTGTCCAAATGTTACTAATCAAAAATCAGGTTTTTATATATTTACGGTAGGAAATTTACAAAATATCTTCATGGAACATGATCTTTACTTAATATCTTAATAATTTTTGGCATAAAAGAAAAATGCAAAGTATTTTTGGCTTTTGCTACAAATATACCTGTGCTACTTATGACTGGTTTTGTGGTCCAGGGTCACACACGCACACACATATACATATATTTATTTATTTATATAGATATAGATGATAGATAGATAGAATGACAGAAGGATAGATAGAAGGATAGATAGAAGGATAGATAGATAGATAGATAGATAGATAGATAGATAGATAGATAGTTTTTTTGGGGGGGGGTTATAGAAACTAATACTTTTATTTTGCAAGGATGCTTTAAATTGATCAAAAATGATGACAAAGACATTTATACTGTTTTGCTGTACTTCGGATCAAATAAATGCAGGCTTGGTGAGCAGAAGAGACTTCTTTAAAAACATTTAAAATTTTACTGTTCAAAAACTTTTGACTGTGTGTGTGTGTGTGTGTATATATATATATATATATATATATATATATATATATATATATATATATATATATATATATTAGTGGTGTCAAAATTAGCGCGTTAACGCATGCGATTAATTTTTTCAGATTAACGCGTTAAAATTTTTTAACGCAATTAACGCAGGGGCGGGGCTTGGGTTGGCCACCCCATTCACAACTGCTGCCTCCGTCTCTTTTTTTCTCGAAAAGGATTGCGTTTATTTAGATGCAGAACGTCTTTATGACCAAATCAAACGGGAGACGTTTCAGAAAAGGTAAAGAGAGTTGTGAGAAAATAAGACTCAGATCCGTGTCACATTCAGCAGCAGCAGCTTTTAAAGCTATAGCAGACAAATAAGCTAATAACCAGCTGCTGTGATGTCTATTAATCCAAGAACAAAAGAAAAAAGAGGAAATCAATAACTTTTATAGCTTTAAGGGGTTCATCTATATTTAATTTAGAATTTAGTGTTTGGTAAGTATTCATTTTCTGTATATTTCTGCAGAAGGGCACAGGTAGGTAAATATGTCATTTATTATAATGGGTTCATGTGAAGATTGTTTTAAGTTCACTTAAATTAGAAGTTAAGTCTAATAAATTTTAAAATTGATAGCTCTCAATTATACTGTAATGCTGAATGGCTACAGTCAATGGTTAAATATTCAGGGGAAAAAACTATTTTATAGAGACATCAGTAGTATTGATATCAGTGATGCTGGCCTTCATTCATAAAAAAAAGATGCCATTAAAGAAATATTAAAAATATACTGTATGTTGTTTGTACATTGTACATTTGAAGATTGAATGTGAAATTATTGCAATATAAAAGTATATTTAAAAACTTTAATGTTAGGTGGAATTAATCGCGATTAATCGCGATTAATTTTAGAAAAATGTGCGATTAATTAGTTAATTTTTTTTAATCGATTGACAGCACTATATATATATATATATATATATATATATATATATATATATATATATATATATATATATATATATATTAGAGATGCACTGATTGACCGGCCAGTGATCGAATCTGCCAATTTTTCGCATGACCGGCTCAGATCGGTGACCGGCCGGTCAGTCTCACGTCTCGCCGATTCCGAGCCGATCCTTTTATTGCAAGCGGCGCAGGCAATGACGTCACAGCCACGCGCACACTCACAGTCGCGTGTAAACTCGTCGTTTCGCGTGAGAATTATTCTAATTTTAATTGCATTCAGTGTAAATGGCGACTGATAATGTATTTATGTTGTGCCATATGAGTCTTGCACAGCCTGAGTGAGTGTGTGAAAGAGACAACACACACAAAGTAACTCACAGAAATTTATAGATGCATCATACTGCGGTAGAAAAAAAAAAGCTATTTACAAAATATGATTTAGGTAAGCAACATTATACGGCCATGATGTTTCCCCGAATATCAATATCAACACGATTCCAATGTGACACTGATTTTATACAATAGTATTTCAATAAACAAGAAGTTAAAATTAAGTGACTTAGATTTTAGACAAAATATTGACTGTTTTTGCTCAATTTCGCTGACACAAATAGTTCCGATCAAAGCCACAGCAGAACTGTGGTGTCTCCGAGCAACACACAGCAGTGTTTCCTTACTGAATGAATCCACGTTTTTGAATGAATCGAGTGAGTCAATGATTCAGTGGCCCATTCATAAGGACAGTCACTTGCCTCGTTTCTGAATGAATCATCCGTTTGAACAAATTTGTTGTATGAATGAATAAATGACTCACTCATTAAAACAGACATTTGCCGCCACCTACTGGTGGTTTATTCATATTTAAAAGTATCATTGCATTTTTTCAACATTTATTTGTATGTTTAAAAAATACTGTATGTAAAACATTAATCTTATAAAATTATTTATGCATTAAAATTAAATTAAATTTTGCAGTGTAAATGCCTTTATGGCATCTCAGCTTCATCAAACTGTGTAAATGCATCTAATGCCACTTCAGATGCAGCTTCTGTTTCCTCAGCAGTGGAAAGATAGAGTTTGTTAATACTAATTTCATTTGAATGGTAACAGCTCTACAGTTTCTTATTATGCTAACTGAATTAATTGAAACAAAGTGAGAATTTGATGTGAAAGATGACACATTTAATGAGGTTAGAGGACAAAATGACAATTTATGAACATAGTGGGAAATGACATGTTTTGTTACATACAGCAACTCATTTTAAGTTAACTATTTCTTCCTCTTTCCAGTCACAGACCACTTTATTTTGAGAGTTGTTTAAGTGAGAGAAAATCTGTAACTTAGTCCAGATTGGGGGAATTGTAATGTTTAATAATTTCTTTTATTATGGAAATCATTTTTGCATTGAAATTTGCAAAAAATACTTAGAAAAAAAATCGAAATAGGCAAAAATCGGTATCGGCAGGTCACACTTCCAAAAAATCGGAAATCAGAATCGGCTAAGAAAATTGCAATCAGTATATATATATATATATATATATATATATATATCTAATAGCCTAGTTATAGTTAGACTTCTTTTCAAAACATTGCTGTGTTTGCTTGTGTTTACTTCCCGCTAACATGTCAACTGAGTTAAGCAATAGTGCTGAGTGATTGTTTAGATTGAACAATAGCAGACAGGGAGGTGGGGGAGGAAGGTGCTGATAAAAGTGTCTGGGAAACAGTTATCACTGTTTTCCAATTCCATTTGCTGCTGTTAGTGATGCAAAAATTGCACACATTAGCTTTCTTTTATTTGTTTTGTGATATAAGACTTCAGCTTACTATCATCTATCATCACTATCATCTAATCTACACTTGCAAAAGCACTACAACAGCCTCTGTAGTGTTCCTGTCACAGACAGTTTGTTTATTTGGGGCAGAGGCCACAGTTAACATGGCTACAATCATTTCCCAGGTCTTCTAGGTTAAATACGGGGCCAATGGGAGCCTCCAGCCTGCAACAGCTGTTAAGAGGGAAAGAGAATCACAGACAGAGAACGGTGGTCTGTGTCATCAGCCACTTTTTGCTAATGGTTTGCTCCAATCAGTGTCTAAACAGCAGGGGGGATTTCATAGAATCATGCAACTGTTCAAAGCACAGAGATACTAATACCAGCAGCACTCCATTTATTCGAAAGATGCTTTTCTGCGAAGAAAACAGATTAGGGCTGATGAAATTAGTGTTGTATGAGAGAAGGAGCTGCTTTCCGCTGATTAGCTGTCTCAGCTTCTCACTGACATGCTGTTTTCATTGCGTATTTGAGCGGATGATTGACACTGTATTGAAGGTGCTGACGCAGAGAGCACTTATATCAGTGTCACAGTGGGGCAATGCGTTCTGACATTTTAGCTTTTGCGAGTCGAAGAAGAGGTCAAGGTTTGGCTGATTAGCATGGTCCAGTTAAGTCCTACTGATAGATGCTGTAACTATATTATCTGGGGCCAAAAACATCTCTCTGCTTTCACAGCTATTCAGATGTTCCTGCATATGCTGACTGAATACACTTTAATGTGTTAAATGTGTTAAATGCTAATATTTCATTATGCTATTGTAATAATTATAATTTTGCGATATGTAGTTATATATAAAATGTTCAAAGATTTTCATGTTTTTGAAAGATTTTTTTATGCTGCATTTATTTGATCAAAAAACAGTAAAATTCTGAAATAATATTACAATTTAAAACAAAAATGTTTTCTATATTAATATTTTTTTTAATGTAATTTATTCCTGTGATGGCAAAGCTGAATTTTCAGCAGCCATTACTCCAGTCGTCAGTGTCACATGATCCTTCAGAAATCATTTTAATATGATGATTTGGTGCTCAAGAAACATTTCTTATTATTAATGTTAAAAACAATTGTTCTGGATTTTTTCAGGATTCTTAGATGAACAGAAAATTCAAAAGAAAAAGAAATTCATGTTGTTAATATCCATATATTATACCACAATTCAAATATTTTGGATTTATTTTTGTGTTATGAAATATTTCCAATACAAACAAACAAACACAACAAACCCCAAACTTTGAATTGTAGTATGTTATTTAGGGATATTAAAAAAAATGAATTTTTTTTCTGCTACCTTTCACATCACAGTTGCTGGTCACATGGCTTTTACAGCTCTGAGGATTAAAATCTTCTGCCCGTAAGAAAAGATGGCGGAATTTAAACCACACAACTGCTCCAGCAATTAATCCACACACTGCTACAGCTGAGCAACTGACATTGAAATGAATGGAAATTCACAGCTTTCTCCAGACCTTGGGAGGGTTTTTCTTTTTTTTTTTTTAAGAGGATGAGGGGTGTTTTAAAAGGCAGGATGTGACCAGCCTTCCTGCGCTGAAGGTCAAAATAGTACAGATCATTTTTTTTCTCAGACTAAGTCAAAAGAATCAAGACTTCCCAGGCGACAGGGAGGAGGAGAGTGGATCAAGACTCAAGGCCAATGTGACAGGAAGTGGTATCAGTGACATATATATAATTAGACATCCGTAGCCAAAACCATTTTGTCTCAGCTCCCCAGCATTCTCCATGCATCATTTAACGGGTACACTTTACACTCTTTTTACATCCTGAATAAATCTATTCCTGAACACCCTCTAGGATCAGAGTTTCTTCGACAATAATTAAGTTTGAATTTCTGATTACCCTGGTCATTTCAATTCCTCACACAAAGCTATTATTTGTGCGCTTGTGTTTTTTTGTAATTTTGGAGCTTAACAGCTTAGTCCTTCTTCACATTTATTATATGAAAAAGAGTGGTCAGGATATAATAAAAAAAATAAAAATAGTAGAGTGAGTAAATGATCAGTCTTCTTGTTAGCTAAATTTCATTAAATTAAAAATAAAAAATAAAAAATAAAATATATATTTTATATTTATACTCTAAATATTATATATAAAACTTAAAACCTAAACAACTTAAAAATTAGACTAAAATAAATCATTTTAAGCACTTGAAAATACTGAAATACTAAACCTGAAATAAAAATAAAGTAAAAATATTTTTAAAAATATCTAATAAAAATATAATAACACTGTAAACGATGACAGATTTTTCATTTTGGGTGAACTATGCATTTAACTACCTTACTGTCCCAAAGCAGATGGCTCACCTGTTTGAGAGGTAGCAGCATAAACTCCTCAGTCTTCGATACCTCTACAAAGTGCTGCAGGACATACTTATGGGCCGACTTGAGGAGGTCACTGCAGGAGTGAGTGTCTGCAAAGCCACGGATGCCCAGGCAGTTTGAGGGGTCCAGCTGGCTGAGAAGGAATTTGCAGCAGGCATCTCTCACTCCGTTGAGCTGCAGGAGACTAGCTGCCGGCAACAGGGTCTGCTCGAGGTATAGACAACATACAGTACAGTGGGTGAAACAAAGGAAAACTAGAATGAAGTAAGTGAATCTTTAACATTATTAGGCTTTCTTAAGGTGCAGTCACATTTAACTGCGCACAAAATTTTGTGATCATTTCAATAATAACCCACACAATCGGGAGATTTGGATGAGTGCAAAAATGTCCCTCATGCAGATTTCGCAGATGCATTAACCAAGAGAAAGCTGCTTGATTCAAAGGTGACTTCTGAGTGAGTTTTTACATCGCCACAATACTGACAACAGACAATGGATTTTTTGCAAAATTTCACTGAAAATGTTGCAGAAATTTTGCCAATGTGACTGCACCTTTAGTCTAATAGGGTCAATTTCTTGTAAACTAGCCACCACATATTCATTTGCTCTTTTGAAACAGCACAATATCAGAAGACCTTCATTTGCAAAGATGCAAATTGTAAGTTTGCACAAACCATCTGAACATCCCGTTTTGGTAGTACCTCACAAAGCAAACAGGATAACCTCACACAGGGTAATTGTGCGTAGGGTTGCAAAAAGTTGGAAAATTTCCAGTAAATTTCGGAAACTTTCCAGAAATTTTGGAAACTTACCGGGAATTTTGGAAATTTACCGGGATTTTTGGAACGTTTCCGGAAATTTACCAGAAATTTTCCACCCCTTTGCAACCCTAATTGTGAGTGTATGTATATAATACACTTCAAAAGACACTAAAGGTGACGTACCTGCACATTTCCCTCTCCTACTACAATTTCGGCAGTGTAGGCGTACTGCACCAGCTGCTCCAGAGCCTGAGGGTCGATGTCATGCAGGGTCACATGGGTCTGACGGCTCTCTGACATCTCATCTGCACAGTCACAACACAGCAGTTCATTTAAAACCGAGGCTTTTGCAGAACACTAGCAGATTTAGGCAGTTTTCCGGGGGTTTGACGATACTGTAATGGCTCGTTCACACATACAATAGCCTCTGGAGGGCGCTGAGTGGCTGTACTGTTTGTAGAAGCTGGTGTTCCTATTGATGGATGCCCTATTGGTACTGCTCAACTGGCAATAGCTTTTGAAAATCTGATCAAAAATGGGCTGAACATCTAATCAGTTCAGAGTCTTTGTGCTGTTGGACGCTAGCAGATGTTCCTACTTGACTGCTGTATTTAAATGTTATCAGACAGTGGATCACTGTCTGTACTCCTATTGGTTGTCACCACATTTCACATTTGCATGAACCTTGATTTTGACATGTTGCCAACATTCAATGATGTTAAAGACACCAGAAATCACTGTATGAATGAACGAACCACGAGACAGTATTATTACTGTTAAATAAACCTATTTTTAAAAATCGGTGTTGTTAATTGAAATAAAGCTGAAACAAAATTAGATAAAAACTGCCTAAATGAAAATCAGAAATGTTGCCATCGCTACTAATTTAAATGAAATAAGCTGAAGTACTAAAATTACAAAAGCTAATTTAAAATATGAATAAACACTATAATAGTATACTCTGTTTACACAAACAACAATTTCCCATTGACTAACAAAGCATATGCCATTTTATGAAAGGAAAGAGATGTACTTTTGTGTTTTAAATGCAAAATATTAACCGCTTACTTATATTAAGATGTTTTTTTTTTTTCATACTGTTGGCAAACATTTAGAGAAAATGTAAAAAGCAGCATTCCCTAAAAGAGAAATGCAGAAACTCAGTGTGAGAACAAATTAGTCCAGAGGTTGTGGTGTTAAGCAATTTAAGTTTTGATATGTATAATGGAGTCTAAATCAGTGCATTGTTAGTAGATCTAGTGTATGGTAAGTTCAGAATAGTCATGGCTCTGAAGAGCCCACACTGTCCTGACTCATACCATCACACTCTAGTCTGAGGTGCAGTGGCACACACGAGCAATAGGAAAAACCAGGCACCTGCTGACCTGAGACCAGGACAGGGAAGAGAATAAAGCATGGAAAAAACATTAGGTGATGACAAAAGGCAGGAAGGAAGGAAAGGCTTGAAAAGGAAGCTGAGGTAATGTACACATCAGAAATAAACACTACACAATACACAATACACCTTAAAGACCATGTGAAGTTAAGATTTGTTTTTTGTGACTTTTAGTTTGTGTGTGTTAGCTTTGAAACCATCTATATGGTAACAAAGAATAAGACCTACTTGTAAACATGGCGTGGAAGTATGGACTGCAGGAGGCCAGCACCACCTTGTGTGCCTTGATCTCCTTGTTGGCCACATGAAGCACGATGTCGCAGAGCAGGCCGCGCTGCCGCATTCGGTTCATAGATACAAAGGAGTCATGGTAGTGGCGCTTTGAGTTGTGTGAGATGCTGTGGCCATCCCGGTTCAGCAGCTGCATACCCCCCTCCATCATGCCAGTGCTCACCGAGGCCTGCTGGAGCCTGGGCCTCACTCTAAGACACTAAAGGAAGACAGAAACACACCCTATGAAAACGAGCATAGAGTTTTGTGGCTTTTAGTTCTTGAAGTTTGTCTATATGCTAACTTTTTTAACAGATATACACATTTGAAAACTATACTCAACAAAATAAAGTATTGATGACTCATCCCGCACTATTCAGATTTTTGTCCAATCAAATGCTCTGTAAAACTGACAATGCCCCACCCCCTAATCAAACGCAACAGTGCCCGACTACTTTTTCAGTGGCCTTAGTTCTTTAAGTATTTTTCCTATAGGGATTTTAAAAATCTATAAGAAATGAACCAAAATCATCTAATTTTACAAATTTTGATTTACGGCAAAAAAGTATTTACAGGGTTCCACACCTTGGTTAACTTCAAATCCAAGGACCTTTCCAGGTCCAATACCCTCAAATTCAAGGACTTAATGTGGCACACATTTCAAGTGAGAGTAAGGTTCCATCACGTTACCTTGTAAGATACATTGTTACAGTTTTCATGTGTCAAACACAACTATGCAAAAAAGCTTCTTTTTTTTTTGTGCATTTATTTTTGGCCATATGACAGAGATCTGATATTCTATTTGTTGTATTTCTGTTTTGCATAAAACTGAAGAATATTCGGTAGTACATTCTATACTGTATTCTAAGATGATCTGATATTAACTTTTGCATGGATTTTTTTGAAAAGAGCTTAGGCTCATGTAACCAGAAGTTTTAAGATATATGAATATGCTTTTAAGTTTTTCTTGCCTCATGGGTTTACATTATCTTAACAAGCAAAGCAATTCAACATTACATTAAATAAAATATTTGGGATTATCACAAATGTTTTATGTTTATTGAACACGGTGTGTCTGTGAAATCTTAAGGTACCATCGTAGTAGTTTTGTGCAAGCATGAACGTCATGGCAGCGTACAACACAAAGTACCTCACGCAGGAAACACTTAACATAACACGTAAATGCACGTAACTAACATAAATCAAGCAAGCTAGTAGGCATAGGACACGAAGTGTTGGCGAAATAACACATTAGCGGACCGGAGGGAATAATATAGAATTTTTTCCAAAAAATTTCTTGCACAAAATAAATTCAAGCTTTTTCAAGGACCTGTATCAATGTATGTTTATTTTCAAAAACTTTCCTGGGCCTTGAATTTTTTTTCAGATTCACAAACTTTCAAGGATTTCAACGACCCGTGGGAACCCTGTATTTAAAAATCTGACAAAAAGACAAAGGTACAAGACTGTGTACTACACAACTACAATCCCATGAAGCATTGTGAACGACATCAACAAAATCATATCATCATATACCATTTATTAACAACCTCACAGCTCACAGTAGGTCTTTAATCGTTCATAAAATAAATTCCTCAACGGGAAAAATAAATAAGATTTTATGTTCACACTCTATGCCACCTGCAAACGTCCTATTTCAATAGGAAATAAGTCAAGATTAAGTCAAGGAAATAAAAAATTATATCACAAGGGTTTTTAAGAACTCTCGTTCAAGCTAAAGTTAATTATTAATAAGCTGTTAGACGTGTTTAACGTCTGTGCATTACCTCTAACAAACTTTGAGTTATTCACCAGGCTGTAAATCCATCTTAATTTGTGCTTTCTTGGTTCAAATTTCCTTTCCATACAGCATAATGGTTGCTTCAAGGCATTTTGAACAACGAGTATAGAATCATAATGGGAGAAGCGAGCCAGGCTGAAGCGCTCAAGCATGAAATATCATGAAAATGATCACAAATTCCCACTCATTTTACAGCTTATAGCTACATACGGTTTGCTCCTCAGTAGTCAGTGGCATTTTCTCACTGGCCCGAGGCCTTGAAAGCTTCTTAAATTTGTTCTCTCGTGCACAAAGACTCCAGCACACTCACTGAATAAATAAACTGGCTGGTTGATTATAAAAATGAAACCGTGTTCCAGCTGAAAGGACCAGTGGTATGGAAAGGTTGGACCAGGACACGTCGTGATGAGTTGGCCAGCCAGCTGCACACATTCAATTCTCCATCAAAAGCATCACTATAGAAACCAAAGTGCCCACGGTAGCATGTGTTGGTATCTGTCATACACTTCACTTTGAGTGGGATGGAGCTGCGCGAGACATTTTTAAGGAGGGTGATAAATAGCAATCCAGTTGACAGCACCTCTTCTATATTAGTGCTGAGGTGGATTCTGTTATAAATCAAATCAAATAAAGCATCCAGCAATGGGATGCTTTGATGAATAGAACGATTAAAAGGCACTGTTTTCCTAACAATACCACTCCAACACCAAAGCATTACTCATGTTACTCCAAATAACAGACGACAGGTGAAAGAGCATGAAAAGTGCATGGAGTCGTAGGCTCAGCATTACAGCCAGCAGTCGTGTGGCTGCCCACAAAATGGCTGTGAGGTAAATCCTTTAGTTATACAAAGCAAACACTGCGGTCTGAAACCCGAGGTCACTAATAAACTGTTTAAACATGCAGGAGAGATGAAACTGTTGACAATAGTTTTGTTGTAGTTTGATAGGCACTCAGGATAGGGTTTCTATAGATGCCACTGTGTGGCCCTTCAAAACAGTAACAAATTGAGACACTCCAGCATTGCTGCTGAATAAAAGTTGTATTATGATGGTTCATTTCAGGCAATGATGCATTTATCAAGAGATACTCAATTAAAACTAAACTCCCTAACTAAAAATGACCATTGTAACCATAGTAAGACCACTGCTACTAGAATAAAACTGTACTGTAAAATAAAAAACAAATAAATAATAAAATAAATATATAATATGGCTATAATAATATGACAACGTTTTTGAAAGCTTCGTGCACTGTTAGAAAAAGAAAATATACTCATATTTTAAGATTTTACAGTAGTAGCAATAGTAACTGGTATTTGGCAGAAATGAGAGGACCGGATTATACAATAAATATAGAAATGGCACTTTCCTTCTTACATTCTAGACAAGCTGTTCCAGAGTTTAGTGTGCAGCTTAAAGACAATCCCTACAAACATCCCCTCTATCATTAAATCTGACTCAGCACACTGTGTGCCATCCAGACAGAGCATCTCTCCCCTCCTCCTCTGTTCTGTACAAGTCATGCAGCACAATAACACTGAGTATAACCAGCACTACCTGAACTGATGGACGCCTTTTCCTTTAGTTTCGTTTCTCTGCTTTATGAAGAATATTTTGGATTGAGTCCTAGAGTGCAGCGGTTAAGTATCAAGAGTCCATACGAAACATGCATAAAGCCTCAGTTTGCGAGCTTGTGTGTTGTTGACGTAAATGAAAGCCGCATGAGTGCTGGAGGCTTACGTCACGTTTTAAGGTCGCGTCGGATGTTTGTTTTCCGAATTATTTGGCTCTTAAACTAGGCTCTGATAAAACTGCTCACATCCAAACCGAACTGAACAATGTGTCGTCGAGCAATTTGATAACGCCCCCTCTATAATCTTTAAAAGCTACAACACAATTCTTAAATCACACCTCCTTAACTACAGTTAGCTAGTGATGGAAAGTCCGAATCATTTTCGCGAATCGGTTCCTTCCAACAGTTCAATTCAAAGAACCGGTTCTAAAACAATTCAGCAATTATTTTACGGCATGACGTAATTAGGTTTACACGAGGTCCCTGACATCCCCGCGGTGCTTATTTTATTTTATCTTATTTTTCTCTCTTAAATGCAAATTGCTATTTTTCTTGTGTATGTGGACTTTTTTTTATGTGGACTTGGAAAATTTATTATAATGTTCAATCTATTCTTTAATCATAAAAAAACATCCCCGCGGTGCATATGCACAAATAGCTGGTTTTTAGTTGTTTTCTAGGCTTTATTAATACATATTTTCTCTAATTTAAAACACATTTTGAATGTTTAATAAATTTCATTCACTAGAATTAATCTTATCATTCCGACACGTTTCTGACGCGATAAACGATTAGTGATTCGAATCGTTCAGAGTGGGGTTGTTGGTTGAACCGATTCAACGGACTCAAAACAATGATTCGTTCACGAATGGGAAATTGCTAAAGCTCATTGTGCATGTATAGGAAATAAATGTCTGCTGCCCACGTACATACAGTAACAACACATAAAAGCATACAATAGAGGGATATGTTGCCTTATTTAACAGTATAATAAGAATCGTTTTGTGGCGGATCTCATAGTGTCTTTGTTCAAAGGGGCTACAGTGCAGACATATAGAGATCAGTTGCACTGACAGCTGACAAATGAAAAGCATAATTCAGCTCTCATAACATATTTCAAACGCTTTATTAAACTACAGCACCAGACACGGAGAAGTCAATGCTCAATGCATGAGCTTTAAACATGACAGTGACAAACTGATGTCTGAACAAAGAGCACAACAAAGCGATAGAACAATTTCATAACACTGCAGCTTTGACACGATGAGCACGTGTTTGCACATCGTATATTTTTTTTTAAAGTTAAAAAATTAAATGGTAAATAAATTAATGTTGCTTTTATTGTCAGCTCATTGAGTTGCAATTCGGTCTGGATGAGATCAGAATCCAAACTCACCTGCAGTCGTCTGTGTCTGATTGACAAGACTCGTTTCTTTCTGTGTAGCGCTCTCTCCAGTTTTGTCCGTGTGTGAAGATTAATTTTGATGCATGTAGTGATTTATTTAGCCGTGCGTGGTTAGTTGACATGCTACATGTCGCATCAAAACAGACGTCTGTCTCAGCTCTGATCTGCATTACTAAAAATTGTTAATATTCTGTTGAATATGGCACGCCCACCACAAATGTGTCTGGGCTTTGTTGTAACAACGGTGGTAGTATGTGTGCTGTGTCAACTAGCCTCAACTGGAGACATGTATCGGTGGATTTTAGATAATTAGTCAGTTATTTAATCAAATTGTTATATATTTTATATATTGTTATTGGCTGGAAACATTCTGTAAATGGAAATCCTGTATCACCTACATGTAAAGGCAAATAATCTGTTATTAATAATACTAACACAAACGTAAGGAATGAAAAACGTAGACATGGCCCTTAGTTAAAACGACTGTGGGTTTTCATTTTTGTTCTTTAACGGAACGTTAACCAAGAGATCAACTCAGCTGAGCTGCCGAAAGCAGTGCATTGTGGGTATTGCGTCCCTGTGCACGTTTCTTATCCAGCATGGCAGGGAAAAACAAGAGGTATGTCCCATTCTTAGCTATTTAACCTCGCATACATAATCATATATTATTGCTTGAGTTAGAGTACAGTGAACTTAAGTGTATATGGAGGTGTCAGAGCTCAATTCACTTCATAAGACACTTATCTGATTATGTATTTGACGATAGCTAGCTAGTTTTAGCCACTGATGAACTAAAATTCAGCTGTCTTTGGTAGATCAGTATATTTTATTCAACATTTATTAGTGAACATGATCATAGTTCCAACTTCCAAAATGAGTTTGGAAATAGTCATTTTCTGATGTACTAAATCTACATGTGCTTATTAAGAGTTGGGTGAATATTATTCTGATCTTGAGAGAAGAAACTTTTGCTTTTGTAACTTAAGTATTCAGTAACTTTCCAAATGTGATTTCTAAAACATTCTTTACATTTTCACTTTACAGGGAAAGGAAAGTTGTCTAAACATGCTTCCTTGCTATTACGCTTGAGTAATTTGCTGTTAAAAAAAAAACTATGCATTGAAAAACGAACAGCACTTTTAAGAAATATTACAATATTTTTGAAGACAATACATGTAAGCTTTCTAGAACAGGGGTTTCAGTCTTTTGGATTCCATGGATGGACCCCCAAATATGATAATTTTTGTGCTAGGGACCCCATCCTAAAATTTAAAAGGCAGCTATATACTTTCTTATATAAAGGCCACGTTAATAATTAAAACAAAAAATTAATATATTATTTGGAAAATATTTAGTTTCTATTACATTACATTACTTTTTTACTCACTGTAAGTGCTGTGATGTTAGATGCATTATTTAAATGAAATTTTAATAAATGCATTTATATCAAATTCACAATTTTAATGTATTGTCTATCTATCTGTCTATCTATCTATCTATCTATATATAGATAGATAGATAGATAGATAGATAATATATAACATTTGAAGTGGATCAAAAAAGTGTGTAAAGAGTGCTTTTGCAATGCATTAATTAATGTACATGTAAACAAAACAAGCTAACTGAACATAACAACTAACAAACACAATAGACATCCTAGGGATGCAACTTGCTGAACATACAGTAAACAAAAAGTTACCAAATGCTTTAGTGATGTGCCATCTATGTGCAGGAAATTGGAGGATCTCAGTGTGGATGAGTTCATGTTATCTGGGTTTGATTCTGATGAGGAATATGATTGTGAGGATGAAGAATCAACAGAACAGAAAGGGAAGATGAAGAAACCTGCACCTCAGAAGGCGTAAGTATGGCCTTACTATTTTAATGGTAATTCTTGTGTCCCATTTTTATTCCCATTCTTTGCTACGTTCTACAAATGTTTGCTGAGTATATGCTATTGTTAGCACTGGATGAAGCTTGTGAGATAACATGTGATCTAACACTGATCAACTGTGTCACAGGTCTGTCAAAAAGAAGGGCAAAGCATCTGAGCACAAGGACCAGCTGTCAGACCTCAAGAGCAAAGACCCAGAATTCTATGAGTTCTTACAAGAAAATGACCAGAAGCTCCTGCATTTTGATGACTCTGATAGCCTTGAAGATGAGGAGGAGGATGAAGAAGAGAGGATGTACCACAAACTCCCTTCTCAACTGGAGGTCAGTCATTTAGTTCTTCCTATGCAATAAATTAGGACTGCACAATTAATCGAATTTCTAATTGTGATTACGATTATGGATGCCACGATTACATAATCGTTCAAAGCCACGATTACAAAAATAAATAATTAAAAATGCCCACTTGCATTATTCTGTGTGCTTAAGAGGTGTTTGCAGCACGGGGTTTAACAAACTCAAACACACTGGATAAAAGACATTTTGTCTAACTGATAGTCGTTGTCACTCTGTTGTGCATGATAGATATGTTAAATGCCAAACTTGTCAAAAGCGGAACAAAATAGCGGTAGTCGTTTGAACTGCGCACCACACTGACCTCTTATCCGCTCGCTTCAAAAGAAAACAGCACAGCGCTAACTTAGAGCGTATGCGTTTATTACAGTGACCAGTCGCGATCACGCACTAAACAACGCAGTGAAATCCAGTAAGAAGCACTCGAGTTCAGCGCAGAGTTCTCCAGTACAACTCACGTCTCTTTAATTTAAACTAGTTTAAAGCCAAATAAATCGAAGCTGTTATTCTCATCACTGATGCAGAAAGCAGCAGAAACAGTGCAACAACGATCCATTTAGAAGATGTTTCAATCCACAAATCGCCCACATTTACCATAGTTTTACTGTAGTAACACTAACGGTAACAATGGTACGGTGGCAGAAAAGTAGGGTATTCATATCGAGTATTATTATATTATTAATACACTAAATATGTTAAAGAAGTAATGGAATATAATTACATTATTTTGTTAATTATTCTATCAGTCTGTCTTTAGGCTACTGTTTTCAATGCAAACACCATAGAAACCATATAGTTAGGCTACTTTTGTTACCATGGGAATGAGGTGCTGTACTTTTGGTTATGTATAAAAGATGAGACTGTTACAGTTTTCACAATGGTACTGTCAAATGTACATCTGCATCCCAACTCAAGCTCCTGCTACTCTGAACTCAAGCTCCTGTTCTAATGTGCATTTCTAAGAGACAAAACATGTTCAGTGCTACCAAATCAGGTGCTGGTGCCACTACTCTCAAATGTTAGTCTGGAGCCCTGATAATATAAATTGTACTGTAAAATGTTACTGTAATTTGAAATTTCGTCTGTTTAATTGTAAATGAAATATATAGCTTTAGTAAACCATTTTTTCTTTTTTCTTTTAGTTTTAGTATAAAATTATTATATCATGCATAATTTTACCTTTTTTTGTTTAAAGAAGAAACCAAACCAATGTATAGTTGACATTTGAGGCTCAACGCTATAGAAAAGCAATTAAAGTTCAGGAAGAGTGTTTTCAGCCTTTTTTAAAATATATATTTTATATACACACTTAAAAATAAAGGTGCTTCAAAAGATTCTTCAAGCGATGCCATAGAAGAACCATTTTTGGTTCCACAAAGAACAATTCAGTCAAAGGTTCTTTAAAGAACAATCGCTTTCTTACCTTTTTATAATCTGAAGAATCTTCTTTCACCACAAAGAAGCTTTTGTGAAACAGAAAGGTTCTTCAGATGTTAAAGGTTCTTTATGGAACCATTTAGACAAAAAGGTTCTTCTATGGCATCGTGAAGCACCTTTATTTTTAAGAGTGTATATGGCATGCAGCTTCAAACAATGGCAAAAATCTGTTCAAAATAATCATTATTAATAATCACAATTACAATCTCAAGGGAATAATCGACAATTATGATTTTTGTCATAATCATGCAGCCCTACAATAAATTATTAATGACTTTTTATGCTATAAATCAGAAGTTTACAATTAGCGTGAATGTGTGTTTTTCTTGGAATATGAAAAATCAACGTTTTTATGTGACTCTAGGAAGCTGATGATGATGATAATGAGGAGGAGGCATCAGAAAAAAAGGATATGAAAAAGCCTAAAGAAGCTACCAAAGTCACAGAAGCAATGATTGAGAACTGGAGAACTGGCCTCAGGGTAACATGTTTATCTTATCTTTTTTCAGTATGTTTTTTGTTAGGAACTTCCAGATGATCAGTATGAGCTCGCATTCATTGTCAAAAGAGGATTAACTGTAGTGGTAGTTTCTTTCAAGCTGATATATGAATTTATTTTGAGACATCCTGAATTTAATTACACCGAAAAACCCTGAAATGTAAATTTTCCATTGACATGGCTAGCTGTAGTTTTTGAAACTGAAATATTGTTATTTCTGGTGAAGAACCTCTGTTTAAAGGTTTGGGATCAGTAATTTTAATTAATTATTTTTATTTTTATTTCTTTTTTTTTTGAAGAAGTAGTTGTTACTTTTATTTAGCAAGGATGCATTAAAATTGATTAAAAAATTATTAAAGACATTTCTAATGTTAAAAAAGGTTTCAGTCTTTAAATAAATGCTGTTCTTTTGAACATTCCATTCATCAAAGAATCCTAAAAAAATAGAAACACAAAAATATTAAGAAGTACAATTGTTTTCAACATTGATAAGAAATGTTGTCTGAGCAGCAAATCAAAATATTAGATTGATTTCTGAAGGTTCATGTGACACTGAAGGAGAAATGACTGCTGAAAATTCAGCTTTAACATCATAAGAATAAATTGCATTTTAAAATGTATTAAAATAGAAAAATGTTCTTTAAATTTTAATAATAATAATTATTAATTACTATTTATACTGTGTTTCCGATCAAGGCTCAACATAAAAAAACACTTTTGAATGATAGTGTGTCTATATATACTTTTTTTTTTTTTCTTGGCTTCAAATCAAAGTTTGTAATGCTTGTAATGTAATCGGGGAGCTGGTTGGTTTGATTCATGGTTTAGATCTCTTTATTGAATTTTTTTCTAATGTTTTTCTTTCCAGAAAGAGCCCACGGCAAAATTGATTAGGGACATCACACAAGCCTTCAAGGCTGCCGTGGCTACAACGAAGGGCGACTCTGAGGAGCTGTGTCGATATACCGTCTCAGACAGCACGGGTACCTAACCGGCTTATTTAGGACACTTGCATACAGAACCAAATATGTTTAATGTGCTCACTGACAGCCTGTATCTGTTTCCCATTACAGTGTTCAATTCCCTTGTCCTGTTCTGCATAAAGGACATGTATGCAGCTCTGAACAAAATGCTGAAGCTGAAAGCTCCAGAGAAAGGCCAGAAAAAGTAACAACTCTGTTCCTCCCACTGTATAGATAGATGTTTGAATCAGTCAGATTTCTTCACGTAACATTGTGTTAATGTGCATTTTCAGATTGATACTTCCATCTTCAAGTCCCAGGTGGCAGAAAAATCAGATTGATATTAAGATGTATATTGCTGGTGTTGTTCAGGTAGATTTTTCCCCATATCTTTGTCGTTTATTTTTTAGCAGTTTCTTAAATCCCAGTGTTAATGTGTGAAAAAATTTTTTTTTTTTTTTTTTTTTCTTTTCAGCTCCTCTCCAGTTTAACCCAGTCCACAGTCATAGCTGCAGTTCTCCGTCATGCCAACCAGATGGTGCCGTACTACCTGTGTCTGCCAAAACAGTGCAGGCACTTTCTCAAAGTAAGCGCTGCAAATCAGTGACACTAACTTAAACAGAAATGCTGCTTAGTGAACTGAGATGGATGCTTTTAATCAAACAACAAAAAAAGGTCAGTATCTGTGGTGTCTTTTGTTTGTGACACTAGAGTCTGATCAAACACTGGAGCACAGGAGAGGAGACTGTGAGGGTCCTTGCCTTCCTGGCTCTCAACAAAATCTGCCGACACAAACAGGAAAACTACCTAAACTCTGTTCTTAAGGTAAGTTAGGTTTTACAACGTATCATAAGTTTATTTCCCATGTGACAAAATTTTCTTCTGTACTAAATGTTCCTGACTTCAATGTGCATTGCAGTGGTACTGTCATATATTGTTGTTTTCTCAAATAACATAAACAGCAAGAGAATATGAGTTGACAAAAATAATTGCTCACATAATAAAAATTGAGTTGAATATTGCAATTGGTAACATTTTTAAAATGTTTTTAAAGGCTGTTATGCTCACCAAGGCTCCATTTATTTACTGCAGTCTTCAGTGTCACATGATCCTTCAGACATCATTCTAATATGCTCAAGAAACATTTATCATTACTATCAGTGTTGAAAATAAATGTTTAATGTTTTGTGAAAACAGTGATACTTTTTCAGGATTCTTTAATTGAAAGTTCAAAAGAACAGCCTTTATTTGAAATAGAAATCTTTTGTATTCTTATAAATGGCTTTAATGTTATTTTGATCTATTTCACGTGTCTTTGCTGAATGAAATAATTTCTTTCGAAATAAAATTTAGTTTGTAATGATGAAATACTAGTGAAGAAGTTCATTATACATGGTTCCTTATTAACAGTGAGTTTTCTTTTTGCAGCAAATGTACATCGCCTACGTAAAAAACTGCAAGTTCACATCACCCAACACTCTTCCAATGATTCATTTCATGCAGCGGACTCTTGCAGAGATGTACTCACTGGACACACAGGTGTCCTACCAGCATACCTTTATTTACATCCGTCAGCTAGCCATCCACCTCAGGAATGCCATGAATTTGAAGAAAAAGGTAGTTGGAAGTTGACCTGTATTCATTTGTGTTGAAAAATGACTATTTGAAGTTAACATGTAAATAAAACTGAACAAATTTGTTTTCTTAATCCTGATCTTATTGTGAATGATTCATCTGTGCTTGTTATTCCAGAGAAAATTCTTCACTTTTAAAATTGCTGTTTAAGAATTGTTAGGCATTGTTGTAGAAAACTCTCATTCACACACTTTTCACAATCCAATCAGTTCTTGACGAATCCAAGAATGAATCCAACCTTACATATATTTTTCCTCTTTTGAATCTACTCTCTCACTAAGAAATACGTCCAAAATATTTTTTGCAAATGTCAGCTTATCTTGATCCATATTTTCTGTTTTGTGCATCCTCAGGAGACATATCAGTCTGTGTATAACTGGCAGTATGTGCACTGTCTGTATCTGTGGTGTCGGGTGTTGAGCACCATTTACCCCAGTGAGGTTTTGGAGCCGTTGATCTACCCACTGTGTCAAGTCATCATCGGCTGCATCAAGTATGATTGATTGTTTTTTGTTTTTGTTTGTTTGTTGTTGATGTTTTTGCCTACTGCTTTTTTGCTCAGCATTTTTAAAGAGATATTTCACCCACTTTTAGTATATTACACGAGTCAAATGGACCCGTATGGTGTTTTTTTTTTTTTTGTCATTTTTAGAGAGAAAGTCATTATTGTAGGGCTGCAATAATGAGATATAGCTTGGTGTCTAATTTACAGTGTTACAATATTATAATAGTAATGTTTATTTTTAGTATTTTTTTTATTGTTTATTTAGTAGTATTAATAATAGTAATTATTATTATTTTATAGCCAGATGTATAATTCCAAAAACTCTGCAGCCCTACAAACAAGCAGAGAAAACTGAATTTTTTTTTAAAATCACGTTAAATTGCTATCACTTTTTTTTTAAAGAAATATTATAATTTTATATATATATATATATATATATAGTGGGTGAGCTACTCTGTAAATGCCATTATGAATTACTCTCTTGTTTTTACCAGCAGGTGGCACCGTTAACCACATTTAAGTTTACAGTTCTCAGTGGGTCGATTTGAGCTCATAACTTCAGCTCTGAATGCTACATTACTTTTCTGCCTGCAAAAGTCAAGACATAACAGAATAAAAATTTGGATGTTAAAAAACGATGCTAAAAATCCACATTATTTGTTGGCTTACCAAAACTAATCTCTATCAGTCATTAATGGCTCCATTATGTATTTGTGTGTGTATTTGTAGGCTTGTGCCCATCTCTCGGTATTACCCTCTGCGACTGCATTGTGTCAGAGCGATCATCCTGCTGTCTGCCAACACCAAGATATACGTGCCCACCCTGCCCTTCCTACTAGAGGTGAGAGTGGCATATCATGCCGTCATCAACTGTTCTGATGTCTCCCTGCGTCTCCCAGGCTGCCTTGAATAAACAGGTTCTTGTGTGGGTGGACGTGGTTTGGGCATGAGTACTGTACCCACGGCGTTTGTCATCATAGTTGTCCTGCTTTTTTACAGTTAACTATAAAAAGACTTCTCCATGCTCTGACCTTTTATCACATCTGAAGTACAATAACCTGAATACTTTCTATGAAGAATCCACCAGCTAAAGAGTCAATTTGTGAGGTCAATTAGCAAGTCTTTTTTACTTTAATATATGTTTTTGTTTTTAAACGTAAATTAAGAAATGCAGGGGTTTAACATGCTAACAGCATGCTGTACTTATGCTGCTAGACTGTGAGTGCTGTAAATGGAAAGAAGTTGCCTGTCTTCATCCTTTTTTTGTAACAAATGCACCATTTTTAATACATTAATACATTTTAGGGTAATTTCTTTTTCCCCTTATTCAGTTACATTTACTTAGGCAGTGTTATTGTAAAACATTAACCAACAGCCAAATACACTACTGTTCAAATGTTAAAATAGGATTTTCTTTTCTTAAATTTTAGAAACCTTGATTTAACAAGGACTTATTAAATTCATCAAAAGTGAGAGTAAAGACATTTATAATGTTACCAAAATTTCTATCTGAAAGCGTACATAACACACACAGTTTCTGCCAATCTCATGTTAATCTTGAGTACGTATAGAGTATTGCATCCTTCATATCTCCAAAGATTCTTGAGTTTTATCTCATTTATAAAAGACACATACAGCTTTACGCTTTTCTCCTAAAAAAGTCGAGCTCCTGGGGGCGTGTCATGGGCGGAGCTAAAGAGTCACCGGCATGTGAAGCTTTTTCGTAGTGATCATCTGCAAGCTGTGACATCGATATGAATAAAACAGGAATAAAAACTTTATTGACTTAAATTAGATATGGCTAAAAATCAGATCCAACCATATGTATTCAATCCAGAATCAGATCTCAACGACTTCTGTAACCCAAATGAAGCATGTTGAAGGGCATGCTCTTCCTGGAGAAGTGCTCATATAAGGAATCCGATTTATGATGTGAATAACAGTCCATACTCAAAAAACTTTCCGAAATTTATACAAACCCTGAAGGAGTGTCTTTGGCAAAGAAATACACCGTCATACATCCAACTCGTTTTTTGAAACTTTGGTCATGTTTAGCACGAGAATCTAACTCTTCAGCAGTGTAAATAAGTCAGAATGCATGAAATAGCACTAGACATCAACTTCAAATAAATGCTGTTGTTTTTAGTTGTCGAAAAAATGTGTAACGATTTTCACAAAAATATTGAGCAGCACAACTGTCTTTAACATTGGTAATAAGAATTGTTTCTTGAGCACCAAATCAACATATTAGAATTAGGGAAAAAAAAAAAAACTTATTGACCCCACACTTTTAAACAGTAGTTTAGCTATTTATGGAAACTCACATTTAACTGCTTTTCACAATCCAATTAATTCCTGATGGATAAAACCTCAAACTTGTAAATCGCTCAAATTACAGAACTGTCATGGTTTGTTAAAAGAAATCGGAATTCATTTGGTTTTTGAACATGAGAACTTGTACAATACATATGCTCCCTAACATCAAATCTGATTGGTGTCTGGTGGAGCCTAATTATACAGATTAGTCGTTCCGAAAACCCACCAACTAGTCACTATTGGAAAATTAAAAACCAAAAAGTAAGACGAGACAAGCTACCTAAACGGTCGACAAGCTTCGAATTAAAGACTAAAAGATAAAAGACACCAGAGATCAGAGTATGCGGTCTGCATGAATGCGCATCCTAATGTGTGCGAACGCTGCGCGTCTTCGTTTTTGGGAGAAGTAGAGGTCACAAACTGTCAACATTTTCCACAGTGTGAGGCGGGTGACAAAACGTGTGTGTTTGTGTGTGGTTGGCGTGGGCCCCTGCGGTGACAGCTGTTGTGAGAATAGAAGCGTGGAGGCGACAGCAGCCGAGACCAACGGAAGGGAGGGATGGGGACGAGGGGGGGTGGTCACTGCTTGGCTGCGATCTCCCACCAGTCCTGACCATACTGCGATAAAGCCTGGGAGGGAAGAGCATATGTATGTGTCCGTATGTGTGTGTATGTGTGTGAGGGAGGTCTGTGGTTCTCACTCAGCTCTCAAACGTGTCGCGCAGACCACATCCTCTGTCAGTGTGGCGACTCCCACCGACCTCCTTCTTGCTCCCTGTGTTTATTTGTGATGCAGTCCACTTCCTGTTTTCGCGCTCATGTTAAAATTAGGCGTGCAGCGAAGTAGAGTAGGGCATGTCTTTCTCTATATTTTTCTCTTTTCCCGCTCTTTCTCCCTCTCTCTCTTTATCTGTGCTCTATGATTTCAAGCTTCCTGTTGCAGTAGCCCCTGAGCGTATCAGGTTAGGACCATGCGCCACCACTTCCTCCTGTGTCCCGCAGGCCGACACCACATCCGTTGTTTGCACAGACCGGCCGTCCATGAGCACACACACCCCCACACACACACACACATCACTGGTTCTAGATGACCTCGTCAAGCAATTTCAACTGCTCTCAAATGCGGAAGCACAGAGAGAGTTATGGGAGAAGTCATAGCCATGTAACAAAGTACACGTGCTGGCTGTTTGCTGGAGTGACAGCATCTTTCAGATATTATTTATGCAGAAAGTAAGTAATGTAGTAGTTATATAAGCAGTAGTTATATATACAGTGCCTTCCACTAATATTGGCACCCTTGGTAAATGTGAGAAAAGGTGGCTGTGAAAATAAATCTGCATTGTTTATCCTTTTGATCTTTCCTTCAAAAAATTCACAGAATTCTAACCTATCTTTGAAGTAAAACAATTGAAAGTGGGGAGAAAATCTCATGATAAAATAAATATTTTTCTCCAATGCATATTGGCCACAATTATTGGCACCCCTGGAAATTCTTATGAGTAAAATATCTCTGAAGTATATTCCCATTCATATTTACATTTTTTTAGCACACCAGGGAGACTAGGAGCATGAAATTGTCCAGCTATGACTTCCTGTTCCAAAGGATTATAAATATAAAGAAAACAGCGTCAAATTTCTTTAAATATTTTATCACAAGGAGTAAAACCAAACAATAAAGTTCTGATGTGCAGAACAAGATTGTTGAGCTTCACAAAATAGAAAGTTGCTGTAAGACAAAAGCTAAAGCATTGAAAATCCACATTTCCACCATCAGGGCAATAATTAAGAGGTTCCAATCAATTAAAGATGTTACAAATCTGCCTGGTAGAGGACGTGTGTCTATATCATCCTAATGCACGGTGAGGAGGAGAGTTTGAGATCATTTTAAAGTGTCCTTGCTGAATAAAGGTATTGATTTCTTTAAAAAAAAAAAAGTATTAATGATTTCTATTGAATGATACTGTAAATCCAAAATAATGAGAAAAGAGACAAATGAAAAAAAAGACAACCACTTAAATGCATCTGATAAAGGACTGGATAAAGATGGCCCCTCCTTCTGTCCACAAACGGAATGGTAGTATAAATTAACAAAAAAATAAAAAAAAAAGATTGATTAAAGACCTTGCAGGTCTCTTTGTAGCAAAACATTTAAATGTTCTTGTTAAATCCTATGCTGCTGTTTATCACTAGGTTTTAGATTTGGTTATGTAAATTAGGTTTGTTTAGTGGAAAATTGGTATTTAGTGTTATCTGTTAAGTTTAATATAGTTACCCTATTCGATATCTTGTGCCATATTGGCCCCTGAAATAGATTATGGCTAGATTGATACAATCATATATATATACTATGATCCTTTTCTTGTACCACTACTTTTTTCAAGATACTTCAGGTCCTTGTAGCTATTGTTTTGTGCATTCATTCATATAATTTCCTCAATGTTTCTTTTACTCCTGTAGATCAGTTAATGAAGATGTCATCTGTATGTATCGGGTTGTAGTTAGCCTCAATACACTTATCAAAGGTTGCAAAGGTTGCTTGAGTAACTTGTTGCATGGGAAGCTACAGTTTTAGAGAAGTTTCCCCAACACTTGTCTGTACACCTGAGTTAGATTGTATACTTTGTTACTATAAGCCCTTGAGTTATTCTCTAGTTTGTGTTTGTCTGAATAATCAGTGGGCTACTGTTGTAGTCTTGTTTTATTTGTGTTTTTCTGTGCACGTATGTCTGTGATGCTGTCCTCTGATGTATCTGTTTGTTCACTCTGCTCCTCAGATCCTCCAGCAGGAAGACTTCAATAAGAAACCAGGCCGCATGAGTATAAAGCCCATCAATTTTGCAGTGATCCTCAAACTTAGCAAGACCAATCTCCAAGAGAAGGCTTATAAGGTGACACATCCTGTACTTTGAGTTTCAGACCTTCATAAATTCTTCGTGTTCTTTCAGTTTATGATTGCGTTTGTATACTAAGCCTCTCAGAATCAATGTGTTAATGTGGTTAATTGAAAGCTGTTTATTGTGTTTAACACTTTAAAAGGATAGCACACCCAAAAATTTACATGTTTTAAAAGCAGGTGGACTTTATTCCTTCAGTCTTCTGAAGTTGTATGATAGCTTTATGTCAGAAACAGGCTAAAATTTTAGAATTTTGGAGATTTTCTCAAAAAACTTTGCTTTCATACTTGCTTTTCTTGGTGCTTTCATGGGAGTTCATGAGAAAAGTGATGTACAATTTTTTAATCAGTTGATCAATAATTAAAAAGTTGAATTAAAAATTTTAAAAAGCTTAAACATTTCAAATTAATTAAATGTTTAAACAGTTTTTTTTTTAGTCACCATCAAATTATTTTGGAGCATGATTGAACTTTACTTTTGATTATGTTTTTAATAAGGTATACTACAATTTTAATGTTAAGTCACTTATGCTCATCAAGGTTGCATGTTTTTGATAAAAATCCAGTGAAATTAGTAATATTTTGAAATATTATTACAATTCAAAATAACTGTTTTCTATTTTAATTAGAATTTTTTATTTGAATGTTTTAAAATGTCATTTATTCCTATGATGGCAAAGCTGAATTTTCAGCATCCTTACTCCAGTCTTTAGTGTCACATGATGCTTCGGAAATCATTCCTATATGCTGATTCGCTGCTCAAGAAACATTTCTTATTATTACAGATGTTTAAAACAGTTGTGCTGCTTAATATTTTTGTAGAAGACATAATTTTTCAAAATTCTTTGAATATAATGTTCAGAAGTTTAAAGTAACATTGTAGCATTATTATTTTGTGTAACATTAGAAATGTTTTTACTGTGACTTTTGATCAATTTAATCAAAAGTCCTATCTGAATAAAAGTGTTGTTTCTTAAAAAAAAATAAAAAATCTTACTGACCCCAAACTTTTGACCGGTAGTGCAAATCCAAAATAATGAGCAAAGAGTCATATTAAAATGAAACAAAAGACAATCACTTAAATGCATCAGATAAAGGACTGGATAAAGATCGCCCCTCCTCCTGGGCCAGGAGCCTGTCGTGTCTTCATGCTGACTGGCTGTAACTGGATTGAGGTTAGGAGATGAAAGCCCGAACACGCTGCTACACAGGCTAAAGCGCCGCGCGCCGTGTCGCTGCCAAGAGGATTGCCACACAAGCTGCAGGGATTATCCTGCTCTCCTGGTTGGCACGGGGAAGCTTTCCAGTATGTTCACCCAGGCCAAGACACCGCAGCCACAGGCCCCCCGAGACGCCGCTCCACCCTTGCTGTCTGGGATCTCTGTCTGACTTTCTAAATCTTAAATATTTCCTGACTAGTAAGGGCAGTTACGAGCAGGGTTTTCCCGTTTCCATTGCGGAGGAATGTGTTTGCGAAGGCTGCGGCTGTGAATTTTAGGTAGGGCAGAGGATTTAGGTCCGATCCCTGCACTAAACCGGGTCAGGATTAGTGTGAATGCTTGTATGCCAGGTGTTGAGTAGAGATGTGAATACTCTGTGGGGGGGCAGGGCAGCCATTTCTGTGTAGGGCAAAACTGATTGACTGCTGTTTATTCCATGTATGTTACCTCAGGAACAGGTGTCATTTGTAATGGACATTAGTGCTACTGAGACTGGGTTTTCATTTTTATTTTAGTTGTTAGATTGACACAAAAGTTTGAGAGGTAAACAATAAACTGCCAAGTTCGTACCTCCAATCTGTAAACGCCACCATGTCTCCAACTGGAGACATGTTTTTAAGTTATCCAATAAAATGGATTATATTTACACTACCGTTCAAAGGTTTAGGGTCAGCAGGATTTTTTTTAATAGAAATTAAGACTTTTATTAAGAAAGGGTTCATTAAAGTGATCAAAAGTGACTGTGAAGACATTCCATAAACAATCTTATATACAAAAGATTTCTATTTCAGACAAATGCTTTTGAAAACAAACATTTTGAACATCTTGAAAATGTTTGAGCACCAAATCAGCATATTAGAATAATTTCTGAAGCATCATGTGACACTGAAGACTGGAGTAATGATGCTGAAAATTCAGCTTTGCCACCACAGGAATAAATTGCACTTTAAAATATATTAAAATAGAAAACGGTGATTTTAAATTGGAATAATATTTCATAATATTACCGTTTTTACTGTATTTTGATCATATAAATGCAGCCTTGGTCGGCATCAGTGACTTCTTTTAACAAAACACCAAACTTATTGTACATTTACGCAAGCAAGTTAACTAGGTTAGTTGAAAATACCACTGGCTGTTTCCCTGTGTAACAAAAGTTTGTTTTAAACTCAACAAAAACAAACGTTTCTGAAAATACAACGCTTACAGTGCCTAACTCTGAAGATGTTCGTCTTAAAATTAAATCCAAACCCAACAATTAAAAATGAGCATAAACGGATGCTCTTAAAGGCCTGAAACAAATTCTATCCAAGTATGTGAACGAAGACAGTCCTAGCTACCCATGTCCAATATTGAGTGTTGAAATGTCAGACTGCAATTCATGACGCAGTTATGCGTTACATTGTAAGAAAGGGAGGTTATAGAGGACGTTAGCGCAAGTGGTTTCTTTTTCTCAACTGCGTTGCCGTCAGAGCAGTTTCACACAAGATTGTGGTTCTGCATTTCAAAACGTGACGTGCAGGGCAGTTAAAAAAAAGTTTTTAAAAGTTGGATATATTGAGTGCAATGGTCAAAGACATCAGTACAAAAACGCAATCTGTGCGAAGACCCCTCTAACAGTTTAAAGACAACCTTGCTGAGCTAGTTTGCTAAATTCAATATAATAGCAATTTCTCTGAAATCTGCATTAAAACATCCAGTTCTATGGTGGAGAAATTTGAAGGTTTCTTTATCGCCCCCTGTTGTGAATGTTTATGTGAATGTTTATGTGTTTTCACTGTCTCAGGATGGTCTAGTGGAGCAGTTGTATGACCTCATTCTGGAGTACTTCCACACACAGGCCTGCTCCATTAGCTTCCCTGAGCTGGCTTTGCCCACCATCGTTCAGGTACTGTTCTCACTCTCTCTGGAATAAACTTTGACTTATTCACTTTCCTTTCAAACCTTTACCACATCGCTAACAGGTCCTAATAAGTGAAAATTATGAAGTGTGCTCAACAGTTGTATTTAATGGCTCCTTTTAGTTCTCACACCTCAACATACACATCCCGACACTTACCCTAGTGACACAGCACACACATACACCACACAGTTCACACTAACATGGCACACAAACACACTGGCTGTAGGAAAAAAGACAGCTTCTTTCACCATCACTTCTTTCACCCCACTCTCACACACACACACACACACACTCTGGCCACATCCTCTGTTCTGGCCAAAACCGAGCTCTCCTCACTGCTGTTTAAAAATCCGGTTTTGAATATTTATGCTTTTGGCCCAGTCAGGTTTATTTATAATATCCACTCCCGTTTCTTCAGTACCTTTCATTGGCGGAATTTAAAAAAAAAATGGAAATTGAATCTGTACAGAGAGCTTCTAAAGATATATTAATGTTTCTCTTTGAGGATAGTTAAAAATTCTTCCTGCATGTGGCTCTGTTCACATAAATTTTGTGATGTTTCATTTGTTTGCTCTTTCCCCTACTGTCTCTCATGCATGCTCTCCTCATGCATGTTGGTCTCCTCAGCTGAAAGCGTTCTTGAAGGAATGCAAAGTGGCCAATTACTGCAAGCAGATGCGCCAGCTGCTGGAGAAGATACAGGAAAACTGCAGCTTCATCACAGGGCGAAGGCAGAAAGCTGCTTTTGGCGTGGCTGATGTCACAGCTGTGGTGAGTACATGAAATTGTGTAGGTTTTTTTTTTTTTTTTTTTTTAAACAAGGAACGGACCGAACTGTTGTTGAAGTCAGAATGAAATCAAAATGGATGCATTATCGAAAGGCCACACAGATTGGGAACAATAATATTAACCATTACATTTAACATAACATTACATTAATATAAAAGTTCAACAAAAACCAGTCAAATTCTGTTAGATGCAAGTCCTACCTTATTTTTCACTCAATGTTTTTCACTTGAAAATTCCTCATCACTGTAGATGAGTATACTGCCATTCCTACCTCAATTTTATAATTGATGATACTATATATCAATTAAATATTATTATATTTATTAATGCTATCTCTGTGCAGCAGGGTTATTGTAATATCACTGATATTATTAGTTTTTATTATTTTTCTGTGATTTTTTTTTTTTTTATTTAATATTTTTATCAAATATTTCTGTTTTCATTTTAGTTTTTTTAATACTTTTTAATTTTGCTTTAAGTCTGTTTTCATTAGTCTGTTTTCATTATTTTTTTTATTTTAGTATATCGAGATAAAATAAATGAACATGAGAAATGTTGTAAAAGAAAATGAGATTTTTTTTTTTTTTTCAGTTGAAGTTTATTTCATTTCAAATAGCAAAATTAGTTTCATGGTTTTAGTTTAGTTAATTATAATAACCCTACTGTGCAGTGTTATACAGTCTTCTCTACACCTTTGCACACATTATACCCCTTTATGTATTTTTGATTAACTGCAATACTGCAAGTCAAGTGTTGCCATCTATAAATTAGGAATTAAAAGCATACACACAGGTCACAGTAGCTCTTACAGTGTGCCTCTTATTTGTAGCTTTTGTCTGAGTGCAGATGATGTGTTTACTGCTTTAGCACTCATTGAAAGAGTTCTAACATTTTTCTCCATTTGTTTTGATTCATTCTGTCAACCCAAGGATGTTTTTTTTTTCTCCACTTTGAGTTTTTTCCCAGCTACACAGTGACCATCACAGCACTTCTAGTCAGACACTTGTGAGCTTTGGGACCAGACATGGCAGTCAGATGTTTATTTTAGCTGTAAAAGCAGACTGTTATCCCTGCAGTTCCTCCTCTTTCCACCCACCTCAAACACCACCCTGCCTTCCGTCCCCTCACAGGTGACTGCTGGTCACCCACAGTCTTCGTCTGTGCTTGCGTGTTCCGAGCCCTGCGTGTTTACGTGTGAACACATCTGAGTGTGTGTTGCTGTGGTCACTTGAAAACAGCATGTGGCGGTTGGCCTGGAGCCTAGTTGACCACACCACCTGCAGGTCAGGAAGTGCAGTCACAGGTCCTCAGACAGACACACATGGCTATCGTGGCACGGAACGCTATTACGACCGTAGCCTGATGCAGGGTCGGTGGTGGATGTGAGAGCAGATGAAAGTAATGGAGCGGAAAGCTTTCTAATGCCATTTCTCTCAGCGAGAGACTCAGAAGAGGACGAGCAGACGTTAAGTGCTTCGTCTGCGAGGGTCTGGTAACATCAATCCAGTAGCAGACTGGATTGAAACAGACTTTTTGCTCGCTGAACAGGATTATGGTAGTTATAGAAAATGTCACTGTTTTTATTATTTTTGTTTTAATTTTAGTTTACTTTTAATTAGTGTTGATGTATAATTTTGAAATAACTGAAATAAAACTTGAATTAAAATGGTAAAATGGAAATAAAAAATAAATTGCAACTATTTAAAAATATGTCAAATAAAAAAAGAATTTCTAAAATTAAAAAATAAAATCAAAATTAAATAACTTTAAATAGAATTAATAAATATATATTTATTCATATTTATTATATAGAGTTCAATTAAAACTATATCATAATTTTTTTTTTTATAATTCTGCTTAGTTGTTGATCATATTGTAGTGCAAATTTATATTTCTTCTTCTTTCTTATTTTTTTAAATGCAAATTTTTGTCTTCATAGCAGTTTGTTCACAGCAATAACCCTGGTGCTGACTAGACTGATAATGACAAAGTTGGTGGGAAGAAAAAAAATGAAGGGATGGCAGGGGTGAAGGTTGTGAGAGAAGGTGAGAAGTTGCTTCCTCTCTGGGGCGAGATCTCGGCTCCATTCATCTCCATCTCCGCTCTCATTTGTCACCCCTGCCGACGCACAGCCCGTTCATCTCTCCTCCCCACCCCTCGCTGTCTCTTGACCGACTCGTGCTTCTGATAAATATTTAAGGCCGTTTAAGACTGAAATGAAGGAGGGGTGGAAGGGTCTGTGTCTCTCCTCTGTGTAATGTTGAGCTGTAGGGAGACATGCAGCAGGGCAGAGCATGCAGACAGCATGGCACCACGCCGGGGTGCATCTGTCGCTGGGCTCTGGCCAGCGGGAAAGATGTCCTTTAGTAACGAGGGTGGCATGGCAAACTTCTCACCCGACACTGCCGCCAGCACAGCTGCATAAAGCCGCATGCCCCACGGATCAGTCCAACAAACAAATATCTCTCTCTATGGGTTGTACCAGTGCCTCCATCAGCTCTAATACTAACCCTAACACTTCACACAGAGGTTAAATAAATACATAACTAACTACCTACTGTTGTTTTTTAATTAATATTTTGAATTAGCTTTTATTTTTATATTTTCAATTTTCATTTTATTTTTTAATTTGAGTAATTTTATTGTTTTTTATTTTTAAATAGGTGGAATGTATTTTTTATTTCCATTTTAATTCGTTTTATTTCAGTTAGTAATTTTAGTAATTCAGATTGTTTCAATTAGTTGCAAAGACTACATTTCTCATTTTCATTTAGTTTAAATTTTAGTTATATTTCAATTAAACGAAATTAATAGTTTTAGTCTTCTTACTCTGTCTGTCTCTCTCAAAATATCATACATACATACTTATATTTGTGACCTGTTCTGGCAAAATGAGTCCAATGAGCAAAAATGAGTTAAAAGACCTTCAAGATAATGTATGATTTGTTGGAATCAGACAAAAATGACTGAGCTACACCCGTTTGAGTTCGATAGAGTCAGCAAAGTCAATTTTGAGAAAAATTGAGTTAAAGTTTTTTGAAGGTTCCAAAGCAAAATCACCTAGCAATGTTGCATCTTTTCCTCCGGTTCTTTTCTTAATAATAATTACTGTATTAATAATCACAATATAGCTATTTTTTATTTTGTTATAAATAAGAACAGATGCAAAAAAACAGTATACAAATATAAGAAACAAATAATGCATTACCTTTTTTATTTTATAGTACATCTAAACAAAAGCATTCAAATAAGAAAAACACATCAAATGTAAAAATCCATTTAGTGTGTTCATTACAAATAAGTTGATTATTAAAACTACAAAAGCAGTTTAATCAAGAAAAGATGCTCCTCTCAGAAAACGTAAAAATAAAGATAATTTTAGATGTTTAATTACTATTTGGAGCATTGGGATCGCTAGACTAGGGCTTAATGAACTCATTTTTGTGAAAACCTCAAATTTGACTGAAATGGATATTTTTCACTTTTTTTGCGTGTAGCTCAAAATTAGCCCATGCGCATTCCGACGCATTTTGCCAGCACGGGTCACATTTACATATATTTATTTTATCGGTATGCAAGTTAATGACTAACACACTGTATGGTCAGTTAATTTATTTATTATTTGCTTATTAGTTATTTATAATAATTACATTGGTTATGTGAAAGAATCAGCTCTCTTAAACTTGAAGTTTTGTGTCACCTGCTTGACACCAAAGCTCACCGTACATGTATACCAACCATTGCAATGGCTTGAACATTGCGTCGTGATTTCTTGCGGTTTATTTTTGCCTCAGCACCATAGTACTGAGTGATCGCATCAGGATTTCCTTCCAGAATGTGCACAGCAGTAGAACAGATGCTTCAAAGGATGAAGCCCACAGTTTGCCAGGGAGCTCATCCTCGCTGGTCATGTACACATCTGTTAGCTTTGTTTGGATCTGTTGCATCAAGGAAGGAGCATATTGTGCCCTTTTCTAGCTTTGATCATTTTCACTATCCTACAAACCACTGCAAATTGTTATAAATAAGTTTAGCTAACTGTAGACTGAAGTTGAGATTTATTACGGTCTATTGAATTTGGAGGTCAACTAATCTCATTTTACCTGATCAATATCATCCACAAAGACCTTTAAGGAAAGGCTGGCAGGGATTCACTCTCCTACACCCTCCCCTACCCCTTTATTCTTCTGTTAGCCACTTATTTTGCTGTTACAGAGAAAAGGTGTGCACCAAGGGTCGCTTCTTGGCCCGCTGTGATTGGCCCGACACTTCATTAATACACTTTAGAGTATAGTGATAGACTCTACAGTCTTTGTTTTCTGTGATGTTTCAGACCTGCTGTTTTTTTTTGGGGGGGGGGGGGGGGGGTGTGAGTATTGATCCACAAAAACAGAGCAGGCCTGTATGTACACATGATGTCCAACAATTTTGCTTTTTGAGTAACTTTATGGCTTTATTTTGTTGAGTGTGTATTGAGATCCCTTTTGTTTAGCTCTCCTATGGGTGAACATGCAGTAGCATTCGTTGTGTGTTTATTTTGGTCTGTTTACAGGCAGTCTGGGAGAAGCAGGTAGCAGAGGAAGGCACTCCACTCACTAAATATTACAGCCAGTGGAAGAAACTTCGTGAAAAGGAGATTCAGCTTGAGATCTCTGGAAAAGAAAGGGTAAAAATGCCAAAACAACAGTCACGGTTACTATTAGATCCAAATAATTCAAACCACACCTTTCAGAGGAAGCTGGATTTAGACAGATCCTTTTTTTTTTTCTTTTTTTTTTTTTTCCCCCTCCTTCATTTGAAAGTGTCATTAAAATGCTGTAGTTTGATCTTCAGAAAGAATCACATTATTTGGATCATATATATCGAGATGGCCTTTTATCTCAGTGCTATTTTACTGCCAGTCTTATATTAATTGTACAGATGTGATCATCTTTGTGAAAACCATAGTGCTGGTTCTGTGAAAGCACCTACTGTGTGTCTTCGTGTATGTGTGTGGAGCTGGAGCGTGTCCATGGGGAGATAATGGAGATGACACCAGGCAGAGTGTTGGCGTCTAGGAAGCGGCAGATTGGCGGAGGAGGCGGCAGGGCTAGTGCTACAGGAAGAGTATTATAGCGCTCAGGGCTGCGTCCCAGGCTTTGATCCACCGAGTCCCCACGCTCAGATCTGATTACCACTGCCTCCCTCCTGCCTTTACTGCCTCTGCCACGTCCTCCATCAACACACACACATACATATGTCCCATTATGTTTTTAGGGGAGAATAATATAACTTTATAATTTTTTTTGTGGCTTTTGTTTTCTAAATTTGTGAATTTCCATTATATATTATATTGTATTATATTATTAATTTAAATCCTTTGTAGTATTAAGATATATATAGATGAAAGAGGTTGAATACTCAAGTCTCAACAGTGACTCATTTTTTGACATCTGATGTTTATGAGATGGAAGGAAACTCAAAGAATAGCTCATTGTACATCAACTAGAAAAAAAACACTTCCACTTCCATTCAACCAGATTTAGTCTAAAACTAAATCTGAAACAAAAAACAGAAGCATTTCATCAGCATTATATTATCATTAATGTCTGAAGTGTTTTGTTCGTGTTTTTGCATTTTTGCCATTTTGATTAATGACAGTATTTAAAGATCTTTTTTTCCTCCTTTCCCATCGCTTTTTAATTTAGATGGAGGACTTGAATCTCCCTGAGATCAAACGCAAGAAGGCTGAAGAGAAGAAAGCAGACAAGAAGGAGTTCAAGGGTCTTTTTGAGTCAGATAGTGACGATGATTATGACAATGATGACCTGTTCAAATCCAAAGGTAAGGCTTCATGTTAATATATTACCCTGTTCCTATATTGAAACTAATGCATATACCATACAAATACATATTTAACATGTGCATTGGGAAGGATTCCTAGAGTTTTGTCTTCCTGTAATGCCTTTCTTTGTCACTGGGAGGCTGTAGTCCATTGCAATGCGCTGTCAGAAGATTCTCATCTCAGAGAGTTCTGAAACACAAAATATAAACCTTCATGCAACTTTATTTTAACTCTTTTATTGTAGTACTTACAGGAATAGTTCACCCAAAAATGAAATTTTGTTGGAAATTTTCTCTCAGGCCATGCAAGATCTTCATTGGAGCGGATATGGCAAAATTTAGCATTACATCACTTGCTCACCAAAGGGTCCAACGCAGTGAATTGGTGCCCTCAGAATGAGAGTTCAAACAGATGATAAAAACATCAGAATAATGCACAAGTAATCCACACAATGCCAGTCTATCAGTTAACTCCTTGTGAAGTGAAAATCTTTGTTTGTAAGAAACAAATCAACCATTAAGACATTTTAACTTAACTCTTGTCTATGGCTAAAACACAAGTCCATGATAACACGTCTTCCAGTTAAAAAGTCAATCAGCTGTTGTCCTCTCACATCAAAATCCACCGACATATTTATTCAGAACTGTTTTGACTTGTAAGTGGTGCTTGATCTGTGCATTTTTCTCTCCTGATTCAGACAAGAGGACTTTTTCACTGGAGAAAGCTATATTATGGATAGCCGATTCAATTTGAAGTTAAAAACATCTTAAATTGTTTATTGATTTATTACAGACATGCAGCTTGTGAATTACTTGCATTACTTGTGGATTGTGACATTTTTATCAGCTGTTTAAACTTGTTCTGACGGCACCCATTCACTGCAGAGGATCTATTGATGAGCAAGTTATGTAATGCTAAACTTCAAATCTGTTCTAATGAAAAAACTCCTCTACATCTTGTATGCCTTAGGGTGAGTGAATTTTAAGCACATTTTAAGGGAACATTTTTAAGGGATTTTATTCAGCTGATTGTAAAAGTGGTCTCTATATGACAGGATTGGGGGGAGGGGCTGAAAAATAAGAGGTCTTGATGGCAACTGAAGTGTTTTTTTTTTTTTTTTATAGAGGTGGAGCAAGGTTAAACATTTTGATGAAAAACATTAAGATATTCTTTATATATTCCAATAATATGTGCAGATAATTTTGGTTTCATGTTCATTTTGAAAAATGTTAATTGAAATCTTTACAGTTGATATTGAATATTTAGAAGCATTTCCATAGAAGCAGGAAATGGTATTAAATATTTCAAAAACAATGGACAATTATATAACAATTAACACAAACAATCAAAAAATGCACAAAATAAATGCATTTCAGATGTGTGAGCTCAGTATCACTCGCTTGTGTTCTCTCTCTCTCTCTCTCTCTCTCTCTCTGTGAATGTATCTCAGTAAAGGGCAGGTCAGCTCTCAGACGTGCACTTGCCTCTCCTCTTTAACTCTATATCTGGAGTTGTGTGCTGGGTCATGTGTCGGACACATGCCACACTCTCCCACTCCTCCCGCCCATGAGCCGACAGGCCGACAGCCGCAGAAAAAGTCCCATGGAGGTGGGAGGAGAAAGGAAGGGTTTTTTTTTTTTTTTTACATCTGGTGCTCATTGTGTGGATTCCCTACAAATCTCTCTCTCATTCTGTCTGTCTCTCGCTCTCTCTTACTCTGTTCTCTCTTACAGGAAGCTTTTTTTTGCATACTTGGATCCCAGTGGGGGTTTGTAATTCAAAACATTCGCTTGGAAAGATGTTAGTGGCCGCTCCTTCACCACACGGCTTAACTGGCCCCATACCTCCAGCG